>CAUYRT010003881.1:0-135014 GCA_963574885.1 Lepilemur ruficaudatus | reverse complement strand
CTCTGCTGCCTGGGCTAGAGTGCCATGGCATCAGCCTAGCTCACAGCAACCTCAAACTCCTGGGCTCAAGCGATCCTTCTGCCTCAGCCTCCCAAGTAGCTGGGACTACAGGCATGTGCCATCATGCCCGGCTAATTTTTTACATATATTTTTAGTTGTTCAATTAATTTCTTTCTATTTATAGTAGAGATGGGGTCTCGCTCTTGCTCAGGCTGGTTTCGAACTCCCGACCTTGAGCGATCCACCCGCCTCGGCCTCCCAGAGTGCTAGGATTACAAGCGTGAGCCACCGCGCCTGGCCAATTTAATCTATTTTTAAAAGCTCATCCTCCATACCACTGACTGTTTTCAACACTTTCCATTTATTTTTGTTCCTTTTATAATTCTTCTACCAATTTGAAATTAGTATACAGGTCGTATAGCATATAAAATGTTCCAAAGTTCTTGTAAGGAAGAGAATAAAATATAAACTTACCCCAGATTTTTAGAGTATAAATATTAAAATTTCCTAGAGTAATCATCTAGAATATAAATATAGTGTAAAACTTTCAAACTAATCAAGGGAGAAATGGGGTGAAAGAAGTATCCATGCAATCAATGCAAAAGAAAGTAAACAAAGCAATGAAAAGTAAACATATTATTAGGACAGCAAAAGTAGAAAACACAAGAGAAGATAATAGAGAAAAATATATTTGTATTTACAATGAATGTAACTGGAAACTTCACTTAAAATATTGATTGTCACTTCAGATTGAATGATAATATATGATAAAATATAAAATAATAGAATAATGATAAAATATAAAAATTAAA
The DNA here is from genome assembly GCA_963574885.1 of Lepilemur ruficaudatus. Classification (NCBI taxonomy): domain Eukaryota; kingdom Metazoa; phylum Chordata; class Mammalia; order Primates; family Lepilemuridae; genus Lepilemur; species Lepilemur ruficaudatus. The sequence continues at coordinate 134,202 of CAUYRT010003881.1, read as the reverse complement.
TTATTTTTTATAAAAATATAAAATATAAAAATTCATGGGATGCAGCTAAAACAGCACCTAAATAGAAACATACCTTTAAATGTGTCCACTTCAACAAGCTAGAAAAAGAAGCCCAAACCAAAGGCAATGAAGGAAGGAAGAAAGAAACAATATAGATAAGAATAAAAATCAATGAAAACAGATACATAATAGATATAGAACAAAGATGAGTAAAATTGATAAAGCTATGGCAAGACTAATCAAGAAGTGAAAAAAGAAAACAAATTACCCATATCAGGAATTAAAAGGTTATTATTACAAATTCTACAAATATTAGATAAAAATAGGAGGATATTATGCTGATAACTTTATACTAATAAATTTGACAACTTAGACAAGTGGACAAATTTTTTGAGAAATAAAAGTTACTGAAACTGACACAAGGAGAAAGAGATAATATGAATGACCCTAGATCTGTTAGGGAAATTGTATCTGTAAAGAGAAACTTTCCTATTAAGAAAACTCCAGATCCAGATGATTCTCAGTGAATTCTGCAAAACATATGAAAAATAATATTAATCTTATTCAAGTTTGTTTAAATAAAAACAGAATGTTTCTCAACTAATTTTATGAAATCAAAATAACCCTGATACTACAACCTGGAAAGGACATTAGAAGAAAAAAAATTCAGACCAATATCCTTCATGAACAGAGACACAAAAACGTCCTCATAAAAGTATAAGCAAATAAAATTCAGCAAGATATGAAGAGGTCAATACATCATGACTAAGTGAAATTTATGCCAGGAAGACAAGATTAGGTTAACATTTGAAAGACAGCGTAATTTACCACATTAACAGAATAAAGGAGAAAGCCATATATGATCATTTTATTAAATTCAATATTTGCTCATATTCTCAGAAAATTGGGAATAAAAGGAACTTTCTCAATGATAAAATATCTTCTAAAAAGCTACAATAACTTCATACTTACTGGTCAAATATTGAACATTTTCCCCTGAGAACGAGGCAAGTATATCCACTGTCAGTACTTCTATTTAACACTCTACTGGAGGTCCTAGTAAGTGCGGTAAGGCAAGAAAAAGAAATAAAATGCATAATACTGAAAAAGAAAATGTAAAATTTTTCTTTATGACTGTATACATATAAAATCTAAAGGGATCTAAAAACAAACTGTTATAACTAATAAATGAATTTAGCAAGGTCACTGGTCAATAGACACATATCAATTGTATTTCTATATACTAGTACCAAACAATTGGAAAACTGAAACTAGAAAGTGGTATCATTTACTATAGCATCAAAAACATTAAATTTCTAGGAACAAATCCAACAGAATATGTGAAAGACCTTTACATTGAAAATGTTTAAATATTCCTGAAGAAAACAATAAAAGACCTAAATGCAGAAATATACCATATTCATGGATCAAAATGCTCAATATTGTTAAGATAGCAGTTTGCTCCAAATGGATGTATAGCTCCCTAGATTCAATGCAATCCCAATCAAAATCTCAGCAGCCTTTTTGAAGAAATTAACAGGCCCATTCTAAAATGTATATGGCATAGACAAGCAATCTTGAAGAGCAAAGAAAAATTACTTACACTGTCATATTTCAAGACTTAATGTAAAGCTATAGAAATTGAGTGTGGGGTTGTCATAACAAATGGATAATGGAACAGAATAGAGAGTCTAGAGATGAAACCACACAAATACAATCACTTGATTTTTTGACCAACATGCCAATGTGATTCAATGGGGAAAGAAAGAACTTTTCAATAAATGGTGCTAGAACAACTGTTCCTGTGGAAAAATATTAATATTAAGCATGACTTCTATATCATGCTATACACAAAAGTTAGTTTAAGACAAATCATAAAACCACACATGATAGCTAAAATTATAGAGCTTCTAGAAGTCAACATAGGAAGATATCTTCATGATCTTGGGGTCAGAAAATATTTTTTACATAGGATGCATAAAGTACTAACTTTAAAATTTTTTAAATGATAAACTGGACTTTATCAAAATTCAAAACTTGTGCTCATGAAAAGACATTTAAAAAGTGAAAAGGTAAGGCAACAGATGGGAGAAAATATTCGCAATACATATATATATAATAAAGGACAAATATTCAAACTATATTGATAACTCTTGCAAAATAATAAGAAAAAGATACCCGGTATAATATTTTTTAATGGGCAAGAGACTTGAATAAGAACTTCACAAAAGATGATATTCAGGGGGCTAGTAAGCATTTGACAGGAGCTCGATATTTCATAAGATAATGACTTATTTTTAAAAAATTATCATTAAAATTAAGATCACCTAGACATCAAAAGTCACTATGAGAAAACACAGAGTGAGGGAAGACATTTAAATAACATAATCTAAAAAGGATTAATAGCAACTCAGTAGGAAAAAGACAAATTTTCCACCTCCAAAATTAGCAAAATAAAATAAAATCACAAAAATTTTATAGAAAATGAGGTACTGATACCCTATTCATACATACACTGATATTTAACCATTAGTAATAAAGCAAGTGCAAATTAAAATCAGAACAACATACATTTCACACCCACAAGATTACCAAATATTAAAATTCTGCCCATTCCAAGGTTTGGTGGGAGTGTGGAGCAATGGAAATGATCACCCACTGCCGGTGAGAATTTCAAATGTCAAATCACTGTGGGAAGCTATCTGGCTCTTGCACTTGTGCACCAGGAGACGTTTACCAGAATGTTTATGGCAGCATTGTCCATAAGAGAAAAACGTAAACAAACCAAAGTGCCCATCAACTGTAAACTAGATACGTTACTTGAGGTATGTTCATATATAGGAATACTTCATGGAGTGAAACTCTATGAACTAGAGCCATGTGCATCAACATGGAAAAAATCTTAAAACTATCACATTGGGGAAAAGCAGCAAGTCAAAGAAGACTGTCTACAAAAGATTTTATTTATACAAAGTAAATAAATAGACAATAATTAAAATTATTTTTAGTACTACTTAGGAAGCAAAAAAACCTCTAAAGAAAATAAAGGAAATAATCATTATAAAAATTTTGCTCTGATGATGAAAGAGGGGAAATGCAATTGGTGAAGGACACACTGGTGCGTATCTGAGCTATGACAATGTTCTAGTTCTTGCACTTGGTGAATGCACAAGAATTCATTTTATTATTTTTTTTCAAATTGTATGGATGTATTTTCTTACACTCTTTTGTATGTTTCCTACAGTTCAAAACTTAAGAAATAGGTTGTGTAATTTTTATTACTAACCTTTGTCTTAGTGAGTTCTATATTGTACCTCACAATCCACCTTCTGTTGTTTCTAAAAAGTTAGGTACTGATTGTTTAAAAAGTATTATCACTTTCCATTGCTCTGTGAAAATGTTTCGAAACATAAAACATCTTAATTTTAGACTGATATTCAGTGGGTGTAATGGTTAGTCTTGAGTGTCAACTTGGCTAGGCTCTAGTACCCATCTATTTCATCAAACGCTGATGTACTTGTTGCTATGAGGATATTTTGTAGATGCGGTTAACATCTACAATCAGTTGACTTTAAGTACAGAAGATTACACTTGATAATGTGGGTGGAGCACATTCAATCAGTTGAAGGACTTAAAGGCAAAAAACGAGGTTTCCCAGAAGAGAGATTCTGCCTCAAGACCGCAGCGTCAACTCCTGCCTCAGTTTCCAGCCTGCTGGCCTGCCCTGCACACCTCAGAACTTGCCTGCCCCCACAATCGTGTGAGCCAATTCCTCAAAATAAATCAGTTCTGTTTCTCCAGAGAACACTGACTGGTCCAGATTTTGGTACCAGAAAGTGGGGTGATGCTGTAACAAACACCTAACGATATGAAAATATTTTTGAAATTGGGTAATGGGCAGAGGCTGGAAGGTTTTTAAAATGCAGGATAGAAAAAGTCCCTTGAAGAGACAATGGGTAGAAATATGGATGTTACAGACGGTTCTGGTGTCAACTTGGAAGGACATAAAGGGAATAGTAGGCAAAGCTCCCATTGTCTTAGAAAATATGTATATCATAAAAAAAGAATGTTAGCAAAAATATTAAAGGTGCTTATGGCCGTAGAAGAAAATGAGGATCTTGTTATTGGCACTGGAGGAAACTTGGCTTTGTATAAAATGGTTGAAAACTCAGTTGAATTGTGTTATAGTGTCGGGTAGAGAACAGAACTTGTAAATTTTGAATGTTTAGCTGAGATTTTCAAGCAAAGTACTGAAGATGTGGCCTGTTTTATCTTCGCTACATATAGTAAAATGTGAGAAAAAAGAGATAAATTGAGGAAGGAAATGTTAAGAAAAAAGGAAACAGAACTTGATTATTTGGGAAAACTCTGAGCCTATCTATATTGTAAAAGATGAGACAGCATTCTCTGTAGAGAACAACAGGGGTATGGTTGGACAAACATTGGCTGAAGCGATTAGCCTTGACTTACGGATTCAATCAACCATTTCAGCAGACGCCAGGAATAGACACAGGGTTACCTAGGGAGGACCCGTATAGAACCCGCATGCATACATCCCCTGGACAGCCACAGAAGAACAACAAGGTTTTGTGGGATTTTATACCCACAGAAGCTTGCCAGGCTGGATGTAAAGGGACAGAGAGAGGACAAAATGAGGAAAGAATGACCCTATGGGTAGAGTCACGGATACAGAGGCCAGCGAAGGTGCAGCTGGACTCCCAGAGGCTGTACTGATGGGGCCTATCCATGGGCTCAGGTGGCAGAGAGCACTGAGCCACAAAGGATTATTCTCAGATCTTAGAACCAGTGGAATTTGCCCTGCTGAGTTTCAAACTTGCTTAGAATAAGTGAACCATTTACTTCTTCCATGTTCTGCTTTTCAGAATGAGAATGTTTACCTGTGCCTGTCCCACCATTATATTTTGGAAGCAGAATACTAGCTCTCTGTAACAGTTTCACAGGTCCAGGTGGAGATGAAGTGGACCCAGGCTAGATCGCATCCGGCATCTCCCTTATCGGATCTAGATTTGGACAATGATATTTGGGACTTTTTGAGTTGGTGATGTTTAGATGAGATTTTGGACTTACAGTAGAAGGTGAAATGAGTTAAGACTTTGGAGATGCTGAGATGGGTGCATATATTTTGGACATGGGATAGGCATGAGTTTTGGGGGAGCAGGGGCAGGACTGTACTGGGTTGAGTAGTGTCCTCCAATAATTCATATCACATATACTCTGCAACTATAGTCTTAGTTAGAATTAACAGTCTTTGCAGATGCAATCAAGTTAAGATGAGGTCATATTGGATTACAACAGGCCCTAAATCGAATGACTATTGTCGTTAAAAGGAGTCAGAGATTTGGAGACAGAAACACACACAGAGACACAGGCACAGGGAATAAGACCATTTGGTGACAGAGGTAGAGATTGAAGTGATGCACCGGCAAACCCAGGAATGTCAAAGACTACTGGCAACCACCAGAAACTAGGAAGAAGCAGGAAGGATTCTCCCTTAGAGGCTCACATGGCCTCTAATTCTCCCTTAGAGGCTCACATGGCCAGGGTCACATGGCCTGGCTAACACCTTGATTTCAGACTTGAAACCTCAAGAGCTCTGAGAATAGGTTTCTGTTGTTTTAGGCCACCGAGTTTATGGGAAGGCAGCCCTAGGAAACTAACACAGGGGGCAATGGCTCATTAAGATTCTTTGTCCTGCCCGGCAATTTTACCAATGAATCAGGTGTTTTTAAACCAAGACTTAAATAAAGTAGAAAGAATTTTAGGGCAAATCATTTTTTAAATATGTATAAGAAAAAAATTATGTTTATTAAGTGATTGAGCTCCAACTTTGTGTCCAGCTCTGTACTAGGCAATTTTACATACATTATATCATTTGATGCAACAAGTCTCTGGAATTAAGAATATATCTCTGATTTACAAAAGAAGAAACTGAGGTTCAGACAGCTTCAGAAAGTGGAGAGCTAAAATTCAGCCCTAGTTCTTTCTAACTCAAAAATAAACTTCCGTTATTTATTGCTTTTAAATTTTTCAATAGAACTACCCCTAGTAGCGGAGGAGAATGAATAACACCTATCCTTGGATGATGTTTCCCAGAAGAACAGACAAAATCTCAAGAATTTTTGATAGATAGATAGTAGATTAGATAGATAGACAATAACAGTATTTCAAAAAGCTTTCAAATGATGATAGTGATCTGTAGCAGGTATACGTATTGATTTATTATCCTGAAGTCTGCAAAATTCTTATTCATTTTAGTTAATGTCCATCAATGAGAGAATGGTAAAATAAATAAAACATGAATACAATAAGCTATGAAAAATAAACTATGAGGTAGGTTTTTATGCACTGATATGGAAAGAACTCCAAAATACATGTTTACATAAAAAATCAAAGTGCAGAAGACTGTATTCTATCCTGTCCTCACATCAAAAATGTGAAAGGAAGGATACACAACCAAAAAAACTAAAGGCAGTCATTCCCTGTTTGGAGTAGAATGAAATTTATGTGAACAGGGACAGAGAATGGGAAGAGAACTTTTCACTGTACACATTTTAGAGCTTTCTGAATTATTTGAATATATTAGCTTTTAAATGAACAATACTAAAGACACATTGAATAAGTGGACAGACAAAAAATCTTTGGAATGGAAGGTTCAGTATGCAATTTTAGTATAATTCCAATAACATCCCTAGAGACTTCCACCATCTGGCCAAGATGGGATACATAGAAACAAACTTGTCCTACCTCTATAAGCAGCTAGAAAACTAGGTAAAATGTGTGGAACAGCAGTTTTCACACATTAAACTACACTCAGTGCAAGGTTGTGATCCCTGTGAGAAAGAAAATACTGAGGTAAGCCCTAGAATGACCCTGGTTTCGATCTGGAGAAACTTTCTGGACCATAGCACAAAGACGAGAAGGCCAAGCAGAGTTTGAGGGGTTGAGGTGGCTGGAGTTGGTGGGTAGAATGTTGAGACAAGGAAGCGTTGTAGAGAAAGAACTGCAGGTGTCTGCATCAGGCTTTCCTTGCTTCTTGGGTTGGATACTAAGCTGTATAAGCATAAGATGAAACTTCATGACACCTGATAAAGAAACCCGCCAGGAAAGAACAACTGGGAGCTGACCATGTCCGGAGCTCATTCAGAGCTGGGAAACATTTCAGTCTCACCAGTCAGAGCAAAGAAACCTCATTTAATTCCTGAGGCCTCCAGCAAAGTCGCCAGAGGCTTATCCTTATTAGGAAGGTTAAATTAATCCTAGTGAAAAGGCCACTCCAGATTCACCTTAACAAAGCTCAAAAACAAGCCTAGAGAAGATCAAGCTGATCCACAAATAACTAAACTGTATGATAAAACTAGTTTAAACACTCTCAAAGGAAGACAACACAATCTAGATGCTCAACAGCTTTATAGTCACAATGTGCTCATTCAATCAAATGTTACCAGACATGGCAAGAAGCAAGAAGATATTAGTCATAACCAGAAAAAAAATTAGTCAGTAGAAAGAGACCCAGAAATAGCAGACATGATGAGCTTGGCCATTGAGGCCATCAAAGCATCTATTTGGCTATTAAATAGGACTGAAAATTTAAAGGAAAACATAAGCACAATGAGGACAGAAATGGAAGACATAAAAAAGAACTGAGGATAACTTGTAGAGCTTAAAAATACAATATCTGAAAGAAAAAATCCACTGGATAGACTTAAAAGCAGATTAGACATAGCAGAAGAAACACTAGTGAATAGAAGTATAGAAATTAAAAGCTTGAAAAAGAAAGGAGCAGACCCTCAGCACACACTATTGCAATATCAAAACAGCTAACACTAGGGTTCCAGAAAGGGATAAGAGGCTGAAAAATATACACGAAAAATTACTAGTCAAAAATTTTCTGAATTTGGTGAAAGGTATGAACTCATAGATAGATCCAAGTATCTCAACAAAGTCTAAGCAAAAACAAACAAACAACGACAACAAAAAAAATAACAAATAAAACCACACAGAGCATATTATAATTAAATTGCTAAAAATCAGTGAAGAAGAGAAAATACTCAAAAGAACTAGAGAAGGGAAAAAAGGAGGCAGATCACTAATTGTCAGAAACTGCAGCCAGAAGGCAATGAAACTACAGCTTTAAAATGTTAATTAGATGAAGAAGAAAGTGGAAAGGGGGAAGGAAAAAGAGGAAAATTAATCAAATCCCCACTGTTTTGTAGATCCCTACACTATTCTATTCTGTCCTACTGATTTCCTGAGTAATCAATAGAATGCATAAAGAGGAAGTCAGCAAGAAAATAGAACTGAGCAACCTATCAACCAACTTGCTCTAATTGATATTGCTAGAACACTGTACTAAACAATCTAGAATAAATATTCTTTTCAAGGGTGCATGGAACATTCAGATCATATTCTGGGCCATAAAAAAATCTTAAACTTTAAAAAATAATTTAAATCATGAAAAGTATATTCTCTGTTTGCAACAGAATTAAACTAGAAATTGATAACAGAAAGATATTTGGAAATTCCCAAATATTTGGAAATTAAACAATACATTTCTGAATAACATATGGGTCACAAGGAGGTCTCAAAGGAAATTAGAAAACATTTTGAACTGATTAAATGAAATACAACATATCCAGATTTGTAGGATATAGTTAAAGCAGAGCTCAGAGGGAAATGTGTAGCATTAAATGCTTATATTAGAAAAGAAAAAATAATAAAGCTAACAAAATCCACGTAATTAAAAACAAAAGAAGAAAATTGGTGAAATCAAAAACTGGTTATTTGAAGAGATCAATAAAATTGATAAACCTCTATTATGTTGACAAAGGAAAAAAAGGTATAAATTACCAATATTGGGACAGAAAGAAGAGCAATGTTCTACAGACATTAGAAGAATAATTAAGGGAATGTTACAAACAATTCTATGCCCATAAATTCTACAGCTTAGAAGAAATGGACAAATTTCTTTAAAGGCATAAACTGCCAAAACTCATCCAAAAAGAAACAGATACATTGGTTAGCCCTATATTTATTAAAGAAATTGAGTTTATACTTAAAAACCTCCCCAGAAAGAAAAATCCATGCCCAGAGGTTTTTTCTGGTGAATTACATCAAATATTTAGAGAAGAAATAATACCAATTCTATAAAATTTCTCTGGAAACTAGAAGGAAACATTTCCTAACTCATCTTATGAGCCCAACATTATTCTGATACCAAAATCAGACAAATACCTTACAAGAAAACTACAAAACATAGATGCAAAAACCCTGAACAGATTCAACAATATATAAAAGGGATAACAGTATAACATTGTACAATACAATGAAGTGAGGATTGTCCTAGGAATGCAAGGCTGGTTCATCACTGAAAATCAGTTAATATAATGCACCATATTAAAATACAGAAACATATTAACAGAAGGAAAAAACCACATGATCATCTTAACAGATGCAGAAAATCTAAGCACAACACAAGAAACATCAAACTCCATCTTACCAATGAATACCAAGCAAAAATCCTAAACAAAACATTATCAAATAGAATCCAGCAGCACATTACAAATATGCTACACCACAACTAAATATATTACACTATGACTAGAGTTAATTTAAGGAATTTAAGGATGGTTTAAAATTAGGATGTCTATTAATGCAGTTTACCATACAAATAGATCAAAGAAAAAATATTATATTTTCCAATAAATGCTATAAAAGCATTTGAGGAAATTCAACATCTGTCAATAAAACAGGAATAACTGGAAATATATTGAACATGATAATGTATGCATGTGTATAATTATCTGTTCGAGAAACATTTATTGAGTACTGACTATGTGGGAGACACTGTCCAGGTATTGGGAGGCAGTACTAAACAAAGAATTCTTATCCTCATGGTGCTTACCTTTTTAAGGAAGGAGGCAGAAAATAAACAAATAAATAGAGTGCTCCTGGTGGTTATAAGTGCTATAGAGAAAATAAAGCAAGGGAAGGGCATGAAATGTGCCACAGGTGAGTGGAGGAAGGCTATTTTATATAGGTTGTTTAAGGATTGCTGCTAAAGTGATGTTTGAGAAGAAACTGGATGAATGAGGAAGATAGCTCAACAGACAGTTAGATCTATCATATCAACTGACTACCAGGATGCTTAATAGAAAATTTCTAGAAACATTCCCAACAAAGTTAAGAACACAGTAAGGATTCCACTATTTTCACTGTTATTTAACTTTATTCTGGAAGATCTAGCCAATACTATCAGAAAAGAGTGAAACATGACAGCAGAAATGATGTTAGTATGTGAGTTGGAAGATAATGTTGAAGAAATCTTTCAAGATGCAGCAATAAAACAAAGAAATGCAGCCTGGGAGGCCCCAGTGGGATACCACTTGAGGTCAGGAGTTTAAGAGCAGCCCAGGCAAGAAGGAGACCCCATCTCTACCAAAAATAGAAGAATTAGCCAGGAGTGGTGACTTCTGCCTGTAGTCCCAGCTACTTAGGAGGCTGAGGCAGGAGGATCACTTGAGCCCAGGAGTTTGAGGTTGCTGTGAGCTAGGCTGATCCCAAGGCACTCTAGCCCGGGGCAACAGAGTGAGATCCTGTCCCAGAAAATAAAAGAAAAGAAAACGAAAGGAAAGGAAAGGAAAATAGCAAAGAAAAATAACATAATTAGCAGAGTCATCTAAGAGATCTTACACTCAAATTATAGGAGTTCCAGAAAAGAAATACAGGTGAGGAAATTATCAAAGAAATAATTCTAAAACACTTTTCCAGAATTGAAAGGCATGGGTTTCCATGTCTGTTGCATGACTAGCACATAGATAAAAATAAATTTACACCAAGTTATATCATTGTATTTTAGAACTCCTAAGGAGCAAGAGATTATCCTTAGTTTCCAGAGATTAAAAAACGGATTACAAACCAAAGTTCAAGAACAAGAATAAGATCAGATTTCTCAAGAGCAACACTGAAATATAGGGAAAAAATTTTAAAATGCCTTCATAGTTTTGAAGGAAAATAATTTCCAACCAAGAATTCTATATCTACACAAACTATCAATTAAGTGAAGAAAATAATTAAGACATGTCTCATGTGCAAGATCTCAAAACCTTTACCTCCCATGTACTCTTTCCCAGAAAATATTAATACTAGAAGATACTCTAAAAAGGGGAAGTAAACTAAGAAAAAGGAAGGCATAGCATGGCAAATACTGTTACTTTTCTCTCACTATTTTCCTGTTCTTCATTGTAATAGTCTCCACTATGTTTAAACAGAGTGTGTGGCCAAGGTAATAAAGACTACACTTCCCAGACTTCCTTGCAGCTAGGCACAGCCATGTGACTGGGTTCTTGTCAATGGGATGTGATCATGGAAGTGAAGTTCCCGACCTCTAAGTATTGAGCCTACAGGGAAGGATGTGCCCTCCCATCGTCACTTTCTCCCTTCCTACTATCAATAGCTGAAATGAAAACATATCAATGAGGCCTTTTAGACCATACATGTCAGGGGAATGGCCTTGAGATGGTGGAGCAACAAAATAGACCACCTTCCAGCCCTGAGTTGCTTATGCCCAGACTACTACATAACAGACAAATAAACTTCTATCTTGTTTATCTGACTGTTAATTATCAATTATAGCAGTCAAATTGATAAAAAATACTCATGTGATCAAGGAAATAGGGAATCCAATAAAAGAGAAAATCAAAGGAAATTTCTAGGATGCTTCTACAGAAATATCCCAAGATTGTACCTGTGCAGCAAGCCTAGAAAGTAACCAGTAAATATTGGAGCAGGTCAGAAGGCTCCAGGAGCAATGTCTTCTAGAAGACGAAATACTTGACATGTTTGAACAGACGGAGGAGTAAGAGGCTCAATTAGCTTTAAATACATAGCAAACTAAAGGAAGAAACAAACTAAAAAGCAATTAATAACTATTGAAAAACCAAAACAAAAATTATATATAAACTAGGTCATAATATACCTTATGGCTAAACTATGAATGCATAATTTATAACAATGTTAATTTTGGATATTGATCCAACTAAAATTGTAGTTATAATGTGAGGGTAGTGAAGCCAAAAGTGTGCTTGTATGCTATGGTAGAGTTGGAGGGGAGAAAAGAAAGCTAATTTCTCACCTACCACTACAGGAATTTAATAAGTCATGCCTAAGTAGAAATTCAAGATAGAAGTATAAATTGTTATATAGACACGTGGAGGTTAATACCAAAAGAATCGAAAGTACTTGCTTCTTGGGACTAGGAAACGGGATGAGAAGTGGAGCGGGGGGGAGGGGTCTCTTTCTTGTCAGAAATGTTGTAATTATTTGCTTCTTTAAATTTTTAGCACCTGTATCTTTAACTTTTAGGAAGGAAAGTCTTCAAACTATATTTTTGGATCAAGAAAACCTGACAAAGTTTATGTAAAAACAAGCAAACCATTCTCACTTATGAATACCAAAGCAAAGAGTTGAATTATAAGGATCATTCAATATTTAAAAATCGTTAATGTAATTCTTCATTTTAATAAATTAAAATATAAAATTCTACATAGATCCAAAATTAAACATTTTTTTTGGTAAAATGCTTAAGAAAATAAGAACAGTATTTTCTTAACATGATAGCCTATCCCTATGATAACTTAAAAGCTAGTATCCTCATAAAAACAAAAATATGAGAAGAAATCCTATTAATTCTAGGAATAGGACAAGGCTGTCCAGTATCATCAGGTAGCAGAAAATATAATTAAAGAAAAAACAGAAATTAGACATAAAAATTAGAAGGGTAGAGATCAGTTATCATTTATAAATGATATAATTGTATACTTCGAGGGTTGACAGACTTTTACTTTAAATGGCCAGATAGCAAATATTGTAGACTGGTATTGCAAATATTGTATGGGATGCCAATGGTCTGTGCCACATCTTCTCCTCCTCCTTCTCCTTCTTACAATACATTTAAAATGTAAAAACCATTCTCAGTTCTCAGATGTACAAGAACAGGCCATGGCTGGATTTGGCCCACAGGCTATAGTTTGAAGCTCCCTGTTATACCCAGGAAAGAGAGACTCAAGTAAAAACATCACAAACTCAAACAGAATTCAATAAATTCCATTTTTATATACGGAAGCACCTATATCTACAAAAATAGCTGGTTAGAAGATACAAAGAAAGAAAAGATCCTATTTTAAATGGCAGCAAAAAATAAAATTCCTAAGAATAAACTTAAGAAGAAATATTCAGGACCTATAATTTCCAATGGCCATGGTGCTGAAGGGCACGGGGAGACTCAGCAATGCACAGATGCACCGTGTTCTTAGGTTCCTGACATCATAAAGCTGTCAGAGATGGCTCATCTATAAATTCAACATGGTCCCAATGAAAATACCAAAGGATATTTTTTGGGAACTAAACTAGCTGGCTCTAAATTTCATGTGGAAAAATTACCCATAATAGCCAGAAAACTTTTGGAAAAATTAAATTAACAAGGAAGGTTGAAACTGCCATGTATAAAAACCTATTATAAGTCCTCAATAATCAAAACAATGTGAATAGAAAGAAAGACCACTAAACTCAAATAGAAAATTTGGAAATAAATTTAAGTATGTGGGAGAATTTTGCATGTTAAATAAATAACGTGGGCTCAACTGGATACCCATGAGAAGAAACAAGAAAAGTGATCTGTACTTTATAAATAACACCAAACAGATTCAGCTAGACAAAACATTTGAATGAAATCATAAAACTACCAGAAGACATGAGAAATATTTCATAACCTCATCTGAAAGAAAGTGTGACACAAAGCATGAAAAAGAATGATGAATTTTAACCTATTAAAACTTTTTACAACTTCTGCAAAGCAAAAAAAAAAAACAAAACAATAATTCCTCAGTAAAGATATAAACAACAAACTGAGAAAAGTACCTGTAACTCGTATTATCAGCAAATTCTATATTCCTTAATATGTAAATAACTAAAAGTAAATAAGAGAAAAACCAACAATCTAATGAAAAACTGAACAAAGAATAATTGATAGAAAAAGAAACCCAAATAGCTCTTGAACATAGGAAAAGATGTCAGCCTCACTAAGAGAAATGCAAATTAAAGCTACAATGAAACAACATCTTCTCACCTATAAGGTTGGTAAAGATTTTTTTTAAGTTAGATAATCTATGGTATTAATGAGAATGTGTGAAAACAAACATTTACATATTGTTGATGGGAGTACAAATTGATGCATCTTCTTTGCAGTGACATTAGCCAAATAATCAAAACTACAAATGTACATACATACCCTTTGAGTCAACAATTTTATTTCTAGGCAGCTGTCTTGCAACCATGCTTGCACATATGAAAAATTACTATTTGCAGGAACAAATTTGTATTAAATTTTGATACGTCTATACAATGGAATACTATGCATCATCTATTAAAAAGTGTGTGGCTGCTATTTGTCCTGATTCAGAAAAATTGCTAAGATACCTCATCAAAGGAAAAAGACAAGATATGGAACAATGTAGATAATATGCTACCACGTGTGTAAAATATTTTGTGCGTATGTGCATGGTGTGTGTGCATGTGTGTGTGCGTGTGTGTGTATCAAGAAGCTGGTAACTGTGGTGGCCTCTGGGAAAAGGAGTCAGGTAGATGGGGGAGAGTGATGGAAGAGGAACTTTCTTTTCACTAAATACCTTTTTATTTGTCTCATATACATGTAGAACCTACTTTTTAAAAAGTAATAAATATATTCATTGTGGAAAGTATAAAAACAGTAAGGAAGAAAAAATACATAATCTCACCACCAAAGATAACATTTTGGGGTACTTAACTTTTCAGTAATTATTATTTATTTATTATTATTTTTATTATTTTATTAATTTTATTTTTCTTTACAGAAATTGTAAAAACATTTTTTTAGCATGTGATTTTTTTAGTGGTGGATGTATTGAGATCACACCACGTGTAGTTTTGTATTTTGATTATTTCCCTTAATACCATATCATGAACATTTTCTCATTTTCCATTTCAAAATATATTCTTTTACTGTAGGTGTCTACTTTTTTGCTGGCTCAGAACTGGAATTATGTTGATACTTTTATTTCATCTTACATTATGTAGGCAGCACCTTCTCCAGGAGGAAATGCTGTTTAACACGAATCATTACAAGCTTCTGAAGAAAGCGCTGGAGAACCTCAGTACCCTCCTTATACGGTGACCTGACTGTATATTTTATAGTAGAAGCCACCAAGTGGTGGAGCAGGAGGAAGACATTAGCCATCACCCAAGAGAGCACACAAAGCTCGGCAGGCTTGGGTAATCAGAACAAGGCTACTGAGAACATGATCCGAGTCCTTTACTAGGCCACAGAGTCACATTTGGTATCAGTAAGAGCCTTTGTAACCCAAGGAATTGATTTTCACGCACATTTTCGAGCACCTGCTATGACAGTACTCTCTAGGCACCAGGAGACAGCGATAAATGAGGTACAGGCTCTTTCCTCAGTGGGCTCCTCTGGTAGAAGAACTCACCAGGAGCAGTTAACAAGTAGCGTGTTAACCTACATGAGCGTGCACAGCGTGGCGGGAAGTCGGAGTTGTAAAGCCTGAGTGCCTGGGCATCCAAGAGGGTGGAGCTGAGAGCTGAACAGTGAACTTGTCTCTACAGTGTTCTGAGGTGTGTACCATGTGCCGCGGAAATGGCATTGTGTAGGAGAAGGGCTTCCATTTCTGGATATTGTCTTGGGTTTTTTCCAAAAGCAGAGTTTGAGATACATATTCATTTGAAACTTGGAGAGCAGAGAAGAAGGGAGCGTCTGTATGAGGATGCTTTATCCGCTTTGCTCCTAGTCAGGGCAACTGGTGCTGCGTTCCACAGGAGTCCTCTGTGGAGCTTGTGACATGCAGGTCAGAGCCACAGCTCTAAGGACAAAGCACAAAGCATTTACCCCCGACTCCTGTACCCCATTGCTCAAAGGCGGCCTGCCGGTGTGCTTATGTAAGCGGATTTCCCCGGGAAGCCCAGGCCCCGGCGCAGGCCAGCGGCGGGGCTCTGTGCAGGCAGGCGTTGCTCCAGCATCCTCACGTGCTGCACCTAGAGGCCGCAACAGAGTTGTGCTGGGAACAAACTGCACCAAGCCCTGAATCCAGGTTAGACTTTAGCAGAAATGATGTCACTTCAGTGGAAATGAGGACAAAGTAGCCCGTACCTCAGGGTTGGAATGTAAGGTGTCACGTTCCTCTGGCCCATCAGAGTAAATGTTGGTTCCCTCTCTTGATAAACCAAGTGGAGGAGTTAGCCATCTCTGAGACAGATATAGGAAGGGGAAGTCAGGCTGAGACAAAGAATTCAATTAATTGGCTAATTTAAAAAAAAATTGGCTTGGGGAAAAGCACCCTTGAAAGAACAGTACTCTTTTAAATTTTGTAACATTAACATATATAACCCGGGGCTTAGAAAGGACTAACATTTCACTCAGTGTCTCTTCTGTGCTAAGGACTGGGCTAATACTTTATGCATGTTATTTCATTTACTGGTGCGGACGACTGTATGACATGGGCAATATTTTTATCTCTACCCCTATAGCTAAGGAAACTGGGATTCAGACACATTAAATGGTGTGTCTGGGATCACACAACTAGTAGGATGAACATGGGATTTAAACCCAGATCTGACTCCAAAGCCCAAATATGCCCTCTTGCCTCCCTGTGTTGCTTGTTATATTAGTTTCCTAGGGCTGATGCAACAAAGTTCCACAAACTGGGTAGCTCAAGAAAGCAGAAATGTGTTCTCTCACAGTTCTGGAGGCTAGAAGTCAAAAACCAAGGTGTTGGCAGGGCCATGTTCCCGCTGAAGCCTGTAGGGGGAGTCCTTCCCTGCCTCTGCCTGGCCATCTCAAGGCATTCTCCCCTTGCGTGTCTGTCTCTGGGTCTCTTTTCCTCTTCTCATAAGGACGCCAGTCACACTGCATTAAGGGCTCACCCTACTCTAGTATGGCTTCGTCTTAACTAATTATATCTGCAACAAGCCTAATTTCCAAATGAGGTCGCATTCTTAAGTACTGGAGGTTAGGACTTCACTATACTTTTGGGGAGACACAATTCAGCCCACAACACTAGTGTATTATACATTTGATGAATGGGATAATAGATGAATGAATAAAGGAATGGAAATGGTGGAGCTTGACTAGAGATGGGAGATGTGGTTGATTAACAATTCCTCCCACTGGTATAGAGCTTCTAATTTACATGCTTTTCCTATCAATCATTTTCATTCATTCTCAGTGGGAATTGCTGAAAAGTGAATAAGTTCCACATTCATCTGGTAGAATAAGTCAGCCTTCTTCAGCCTCTTTAGTTACACATTTTTATCCATACCCAAAATCATACATCTCAGTTCACTTAATCTTCACTATAGCTCTGTGGAGTATGAAATAATATTATCCCCATTTCATGGATGGGGAAACTGAGGTGCAAAAGAGTTATGCGGCAAGCCCTGTTAATAAGTGACAAGGCAGGGCACAGTGGGTCACACCTATAATCCCAGCACTTTGGGAGGCCGAAGTGGGAGGATCATTCCAAGCCAGGAGTTTGAGAGTAGCCTGGAAAACAGAAAAATAAAAAATTAGCCAAGCATGGTGGCTTGTGCTTGCAGTCCCAGCTACTTGGGAGGCTGAGGCAGGAGGATCACTTGAGCCCAGGAGTTTGAGATTGCTGTGAGCTAGGCTGACGCCATGGCACTCTGGCCGGGCAGCAGAGGCTGCCTCAAAAAAAAAAAAAAAAAGTGATAAAACCAGGATGATAGCCCAGAACTTTGGCCCCTATAGGCATCTTTCTTCTCATAAAAAATGATCTATTTTTTCATTATACCTATATATATGAACATCTGTTCATAATTTTTTTCTCAAACCATACAGAATTGTATAAAGCGAAATGGATGAAGCCTTTTTGCCATCCCCAGCCCACTTCCAGGCCTGGCCCCACCCAAGAGGTCCTCAGACTTGCAGCCACCTCCTTCCTAGCTTTTTTCCCTCTGCATTTATTGTCAAATATGTATATTTATGCCTATTTTTAGGGCTTGTTTTTTATTTACATAAAGGGGATCACACTCTTCATGCTGTTCTGGTACCGATATTTTCCACTTAACAACACCCTGGAGATGTTTCTCATGTGTCAGCAAAGGCACACCAGGACGTCACCGGGCCAGCTCTGTCCCTGCTGATCGGGCTTCCGTTCTGACTGCTCAGCACCCATGTTCAACCGGGGCCCCAGGCTTTGAGTGTCGCCCTGTGTGTCATACACACAGGCTTTTCTCATTTGTTTGCACTGCCGTGTTGTGTTCCAGAGTAGGAGCTGCCACTGTTATGTAATCATCCACCGTTAGTTCATATTTAGGTGTTTCCAGTTTTTCAGTATTTCAAGCAAGGTAGCCCCCAACATCCTGTCCCCGCCGCTCTGTGCACACGTGTGAGCATGTGAAACACTCCCTCCACGGCCGCCTACACAATAGAGACACCAGTGCTCTCTTCCAGCCCCACACTGGGACCCCTCGAGGAAGGACCAGCTGTCAGGCCCCAGCATCCCAGAGAACCCGAGTCATTGAGTCACTACGGTCCCTTACCTCGGACAGCTCACCACACCCTGTAGGATCACCTGGGGAGATTCTGAACAAGCACCCGCGCCTGGGCCTCCCCTCCGGGAAACCTGATTTAACCGAACTGAGGGGAGGGGGCAGGTCCCAGGCATCAGGATGATTTTATTTTTACCCTTATGTTTACTTCAAATGTACACCAATGACAAAGGGCCTCTGAGGCTTTCACCAGAAGATTTGAAACCTAAAGAGGAAAAATATTAACAGAAGGAAAGCGAGGAGGAAGGAAAAAGGAAAGGGGACAGGAAGAAACTGTTTCTCAGTCCTCCAGATGCTGAGACCAGCCCGCGCCAGCCCCGCGAGTGCCCCACCGCTGGCCTGGCCGAGTCTTCCCGTCTTCCGCAGGGGCTGCACCCCCACTGTGCGTCTCCTACAAACTCAGCCCCCAGCGAGGCCCAGCGCTAAACCGGTGGCTGTCAGCCTTTGTGAGGATGCAGACCCCTGACATGAAGGGGACTTTCAGGACGGTGAAACTGTTCTGTATGCTGCTGTAATGGTGGACACGGGGACACTGCATCCGGCCCAGCCCATAGGACTGTACCGCACCCGCAGTGAAGCCGCGTGTAAACCGTGGACTCCAGCTGATAATAATGTATCAGTGTCGGCTCATCAATCGTAACAAATGTATCAGGACAACGCAAGATGTTAACAATATAGGAAGCCAAGGGAGGGGTGAGAGGGAATATATGGGAACTCTTTGTACTCTGCTCAATTTTTCTGCTAACCTAAAACTGCTCTAAAAAATAAAATCTATTAATTTTTTTGAAAAAATCCCCCCCACAAGCCCTCCCTCCCTCTCTCCTCTCACCCTGTCCAGGAGAGTAAGCGAAACTTTAAGATCTTTCAGCTGAGAAATTGCAGAATGACCAAGGCTCCATAAACACCTTAAAGCTTTTAAAATAAATAAGCAAATAAATCAGTGATGGTTCATTCGCCACAGCAGTGGGCGCACAGTGAGGACAGCGTGGCCGCATCTGTGTGCCCCTCCCCTTCCTCCTTTGTCCGCACACACTGCTTGCTGTGCTTATGCCTTCCCAAGCCTCTTTAAGGTCACTCCTCCAAATCTTCCAAGGCCACCTAAGGGTTAAGGACCTTCTCATTTCCAGGTCCAAGACTTCTTTTTCAGTGGAGGTTAATCTGATTAGAGTTGAGGTGCTAATAACTTAAATGAAGGCCATTAAACACTACCTGATAAAATCTGCGTTTAAACCTGGGCTCCCAAAGGCCAGAGGCTGGAATGTCAAGCATCTGGGTAGGGCTCCGAGTGAGGCTGGGGGAGGGGTCCTTTCCCAGACCTTTGGGTCGCCTCCGGCTGTCTATATAATAATCCCTTTCATTAGCACAGAATTTTATTGTTTGTAACGCAGTGCTTCTAAGTGTCAGATACAGTGCTCAGCGTTTTATACACATCACCTCATTTTATTTTCATAGCAGCCCAATAAGGTATTGTCTTCATTTTGCAGAGGAGGTACTTGCCAGTATGTGACAGAAAAGAAATTCAAACCTAGTTTGAATCCTGCTCTCATCCCTTCCCTTTCTAATCTAATTCTCCCTACCTATGTGTCAGTGAAGGTTACGTGTGTTAGAATTTCTATCACTCCCCGGTGACAGACATTGATGGGACCTGGCATGCATGCCACCCTCCTGCTGCCAGACCTGGCCTTCCTCCCTTCCCCAGACCTCCCTGTCCCTACATAGCTGAAGTCATCAACCCAGTCTGGAGAGAGTTCCATCTTTCCTGACCTGACTCTGCCTTCAAGCCAGCTTTCACATAAGCAGTTTTGGTCTTTACAAATCTATAGATGGAGCCATATTTGGCCCCAGTGGCTGCAGTATCATGCTAAAGAGATCATGACCATGGGAATAATTCACTGTATCCCATGTACAGGTACTGAGTCTGGGATACCAGATATGCCTAAGACGAGGTACCTGCCTTCAGAAAGCTCTCAGTCCAGCAGGGGAGCAAGAAGGATGGAGGATGGATGCGAGATAGAGGGAAGAACTGGGGTCAGGGCTAGTGGGCAGGCGCTTTATTCTGGAAAATCCCACAAGGAATTCTGACATTGCCACCCCCTTACTGAGAACCACCTTCACAGTGTATTCCAATCCACTGGGCTCCTCTAGCCCAGTCAGCTATTCCACAGGTGTGGCCCCCCTTAGACATAAGGAGACAGGACAAAATAATGTACATGAATGATTTCAAGCCCATCCCTCCCCTTGTCTATTCATTTGACAAACATGTATTGGGTGCCCACCTTATGCCTGGCACTGCTCTAAGCCCTGGGGAATACACGAGGGAAACAAGACAGAGGAAAGCCCTGCTTTCAAGAAGCCTACCTTCCAGTCGGGCCACCAAACCATAAATTGAGTATTAAGTAGACACATAGTATAACTGCCTGTGATATGGAGTGCCAGGAAGAAAAGGAAAGTAGCCTAAGGGGAAAAAAGGACAGTATCATGTTAAAAAAACAATTTCAGGTTTAGAGCCTGTGCCTCACAGGTGTGCTAGTAGCTTTGGTTCCACCTGAAAAGCACAGCCCAGTCACTGTAAAGTAAGTTAAGCTGTAAATACAGATCACAGAAGACACAAAGGCATCACACAGAATACAACCAGAACCGTAATCTGGGACTCAGGCGCGGTGCGGTGCAGGACAGTGTGTAACTAGCGGACATTTGGATGTTCTTTTTCATATTGTTTCCTTACTTGAAAAATGGGCTGCTGTAAAAGTTTAAAATAGGTAATATTTGTGTGACAGTGCCTTGGTACTCAGTAAACACCCAGTAAGTGGTAACTATTATTATTAATTTTTGTTACCAAGAGCTGAGATGATCCAAAAATGTCATCTTGATTGTTATGAATGGAAAGCATAATAACTTGTATTTTTTATGCTTTATTTTTATAAAGTACTTTTATATACTTTCTCTTATTCGGTCCTCATTGCAAATCCTCATAGTTCGGTATTACTTGGGGATATTGTCCTAGGAGCAATATTATCCATTTTTCACATAAGAAAATTGAAACTAAGTGATGTCTTGATCATGCTCCAGTCTGCTTTTAACTCTTCAGTGGCTTCCTGGTGCTCTCAGAAAAATACCCAAAGTCCCCAGTGTGACTACCAAGGCCTGCACAATGGGCTCAGCCCCCTCCCACCCCATCTCCGGCTTCTCTTCCCCTGAGACTCTGTCCTGCCTACACTGGCCCCCATTTCCTCTCCCATGGTGCCTCTGCACAGACTGCCCCCACTGTTCCAGCCTCTGGCCCAATTACCTCCCACTCCTCCTTGGTACTTGCCACCCTCCTCTCGACACCGTCCACCCAACGAGGTCAGGTTTTCATGAAAACACTGTATAAATCTCAGGGAGGCACCTTCATTTCTGAGCAATTAAGCTCTTTACAAACAGGGCTTAAACAAGATGAGTAGGGGACACCAAATGGAGGGCGTGGAGTTCTTTTTTCTCTGAAACAAGCAGCCCAGAGGTAGGGAGCCAAGGCTGGCCCTGGAGCCCTACCACATCCCCTCTTCCCCAGGCCCACCTTGCCAGGGCCCTGGCTAGCACTACCCCTTCTTCAGGACTTTCCCAGAAATCCTACTCCAGAAATTTTACTATAGCTTATTGGCCACAAATGTACTAAACAGCCCCCACTCCTATCTTCGAGGGAGCCTAGCAAATGCAGTGTTCTAGGGGGCTCAGTATTCCCACAGCCACACAGGGATTCGGTGAGAGGAGAGTGGATACTGAGGGAGTGACCAGCAGTCTCTGCTACGCCGATGCTCAGGGAGCCGTTCCCGTTCGCTGCTCACGCTCCCCTGAGTTCACAGGTCCGTGTGCATTAGACTCAGTGTTTGAGTGTTTTGTTAATGTTTGCCTCCCCACCGGACTGTACACTCCATAAAAGCAGAGGCTGTGTCTGTTATTTTTTATTATTGAATTGCCAATGTGTGCCACAGGACCCGACCCATACACAGTAGGTGCTCTATAGATATTTGTGGAATGAATGAATGAATGAGCAAGCATTAAGCCATATGGAGGCATTTTCTTCCTCAAGGTGTTTCTAGCTTACCCAATCTGAAGTGACTTTGTAGGGATGAGGATAAAGTAACAACAGCAGTCCTACAAATTCAGGAATCTATAGACAAATATAAAGAAGGCTGGGGCAAGAAGTGAGTTATGGATTCTCTAGAAGCTGGCTGCAGAGACAGAACTCTGGATGGTTCCAGACCATAATATGTTTAAGCAGGAGAGGACTTCTCCCTTTAGGCTCCTTAACAGTTGGCTCACTGTGTAGTACTGAGCTGCCCAACCCAAGAAGCTTGAGGCCCATGACTTCCTGACCTCGTTACAGCACCAACATCCAAGGTGTGACCCAAAAGTGACAGATTAATTCCCTACTCCTTATCCAGAAGCCTCTGGCATACTGGAATCTATAGTAAAAAAAGTCCAACCAGTAAGTCTCCAAAACTGTACTTTTCATGAACATCAACCATGGAAAGTAAGTCACAGAATGTCTGAATCATAAGAAACCTTAGCAATGATCTTGCCAACCTCTTCTTCTCACACCCCAGGGCACTGAGGCTCAGAAAGTTGAGGGGCTTCACCTGGCACATAGTAAACTGAGGCAGAATGAGGCATGGATCCAGGGCCCCACTCTTCATACTCAAACCCCCCACTCAAACCCGAGAGCCGGAGGACAGTTTCCAGGTGAGAGCTGGGAGTCCTTCCCCACTTCTCTCCCCTCCTCTGTCTGTTCAGCAGCTCTATCAACAGACAGAACGGCTTTCCCGGGAGGTCAGTAGCACTGCATCATACGCTGTGGCCCCGTGGTCCCTGCTCTCAGGAAACTTAGGCTATTAGAGGGCACAGTGTGCAGACCTGAAACAGATGTCCCCGAATGGAGGTGCTGACCTGAGCTTTGTCCAGAGAGGACAGCCAGTTGCCTCCACCCTTCACCTTTGCCTCACCATCAGAGGAGGCAGTGGAGGGAGGTCTGTATGGCAGGAGTCAAATGATTGCTATTTAGCCTATGTCTTCAGGAAAGACCCCGGAAATTCTAAGTTCAGGGTCCTGGCATAACTCTTTACTTGTTAATCTTCCTGTTGTTCGATATATATTTCTTATGCATCCATATTTGTTGATTGGCTACCTAAATGAATTAATAGCACTTATGTAATTAACAACCCTTTGAGGAATGCATTGCAAACAACTGCAATCAAAATTGCTATAATTATCATGGATTTAGTATGTACTATGTTCCAGGCACATTACATCCATGACTCTTCATCTTTACAAGATACATGCAAAGAGGGTATTTAAGGAGAATATCATTTTCCCAAAAGCACACAGCTTTCTAAGTAGTGGAGACAGGTTCTGAACTCACTTCTGGCTGATGCCAAAGACTTTGCTCCTCTACTACCATACTCCCTTTTAACTTTGCAGAGTGTGCTTGTCCAGACAAACATGGGTCAGCCCTGTCCCTTCTACTTAGGTGTCAAATAAAATTGACACTTTTGCTACAGCCCAGCTTACAGTTGTTCCATTTTAAGGACCAGTAGGCAAGCAACCATTTGCCAGGGTGTGGAACACTTAGTAGGGTGAGGGTGGGGTGGGGGAAATTGACAGGGATCAGGTAGTGGGCACTCTGTATGTTTTCACCAGGCAGGCATCCTTAGAGTGGTATCACTGCTTAAAAGAAACAGGCCAAGATAAAAGGGATTTCTCATCCCCTTTACAAATGATGATCCCACGGCACTCCCCAACACAGAGAACAGAGGCCAATCTTTCATGTGACAGGTTGTTTAGACAATACCTTGCCTCTCTGGTGAAAGGGCTCCCAAGGTTGAATCTTCTATAAGGACTCTCCCCCCATCTCATACCCCTTGAATCACTGGCAGGGACAAAGATTGGTGCAGTGGGAGGCAGGGGATGCACAGAAGAGAAGGAGGGGGCGGAGGGTGGGGTGGAGAGAGGTGCAAGATTCCACTGGGAACCTAATGCATGGTTATCCATCAACTTCTGTCCTTTCTGACTCTGGGTTGTTTACAAAACCCTCACCCTAATGTGCACTGGGCTGCCTCAAATAGTCCTCACTCCTTCCTGTAGAAGGAAGCATTGCTTTTGTTATAGCAAAATCCAAAAACCTTAACTTAGCCCCAGGGCAGGACATACCCAAGAGTTGGCCTGGGGGAGACGGGACTGCTTCCCAGGTGAAGTGTGGATGCTTTCTCTTAATACTCTCAAAGATGTTCTTTCCCCTCCTTCTTCCCCCCTGCACTGTTTATATGAGTTTATTGTAAGCAGGGGGTGGGGGAAATGTAAGTGTCGAGCAGTGTCCTGGGTGAGTGCCACCAGTTCCCAACAGGAAGGGGTGGAGGACTGTGGTGGGCAAGAACACAGATTCTGAGTCCCTTCGCCATCTGTATGTCCCATTAAAGCCTAGGGCCCCATTAGGGAATCTCTCAGGGACAAATATACTTCTCTCCTCCCACGGCTCATTCATGAGGAAGAGCCACTCAGTGCAGCACCGGTGCATCTCCCATGAAGGCCGTAACACTCTCTCCAAGGTTCCAGGATGCACGTAAACCAACTGGTCGGCCCCAAGTCACCATCCCACCTGTATGAGGATAAATGCAAGTGACTCCCCTCCACCCCAGCACCGGCCTCTCGTCCTCACCATCTTCATTTCATCCCTCACAAAATAAGGGTGTGCTCAGGGAATGCATTTTGATATGACCTTGAAGAAAGGGCTGAGGGTAGGCTGCCTACCTCCACCAGGAAAAGCAAAAACTCATAAATGTTTCACAGGTTTTGAGATTTCTGCATTCCCCATCAAGGACACAAATGTATCTCTACGGAACAGCGTTATAAATCAGTGTTTAGGAAATTAGATCATTTGCCAGGTGTATATGTAAAGGAACTGGGCTGTAAACCCTTTCACAGCGTGACCCCATCTGCCCTAGTACCCCCTGACCCTGGGTGGCATGGGTGTGGGGCACTGGGAGTCCACGGTGAGGGCAGCCCTGGGCCCCCCCTGCCTGCTGTGGCTGGGCTCCAGGTTCAGTCAAGCATCTCTCATGGATTTACTTTCTGCAGGAGTCTGAGCTGGCAGACCCCAAAAAGTATTTTGCCCCCAGCATATTCTCCCTTGATTTTCATACCTTTTTGGATTTCAAGGGTAGCGTCATTCATGTGTGCCTGAGGCATTGAAAATAGCCCAGCAAAGTCTGCTTTGTGAGGGCTATTTGATGACTAAGATGCCTTTCTTTCCTGGTCTTCTGAGCTAGTCTGCTCCAAACCCCAACTCTGGCCAGAAGCTGGAGAGACACAACCCAAAGTAATAGTGTGGAGGGAGCCCCTGTGCAGCGTGCACTTCATCCCTGCAGACCACCCATGATTCTTCTCCCTATTTCACAGATGGGAGCGTCAAGGCTTAGACAGGGACCTTACAGTTTGCAAGTGAGACAGCGGAGCTGACAGAGTTTGCCTGACTCCTGAGCCTGCCTTTCCTACCGCTCCACTCCAGACCCCTAGGGAGCAGCTGCTCAGCCCTGAGGGTGCCAGCCCATGGCTTAGGCTTCACTGCGCTGCTCTCCTCAGTTTCCTCTTTCTGAAGCCCTACACGAGCAGGAATCTAGAAGGGCCATGTCACAGATCCCCAGGAAAGCACTTCCACTATTGGCATTGAAAGCTTATCATGTCCTTAACCACTGGTCTTGGTGGCTTGGGGAGTAAGTGATGGAGATGAGAGGGACACAGTGGACAACACTGTCATGAACATTTGGTGGAGCCTCAGGAGTCCAGCACACTGGGGCCACGTCATGCCAGGCACCAGGCTCCCTGGTCTGCAAGACTCCTTCCCACTCGACAACCTGCGAGGGTAAGTCAATACAGATGCCTTGGTGCTGGAGGTGACTGCATCTGAAGGCAGAACCAGGGGACAGGGGCTACCATTACAGCCAGAGCATTTAGATGAGCAAGAAGGGATTCCTGACAAGTTGCTAAACTCAGCAGTAATTAGGGAGAGTTTACAGAAACTCTTTCCCAGGAAATATAAACCCATCACCCTAGTTAGGAAGCGTCTCCCTAAGAGGACAAACCAAAAACTTTAGGGCTTTTTAGCCTGGAAAGATGATGCATGTGAGTCTCATGAAATGAGGTGGGGTAGAAGTGGAGCTCTAGCTGGCGAAACCAAATCTGTCCTGCCTCCTTACGGAGTTGCCAGGATCAAAGGAGATAACATCTCTGAAACATTTGTCAGCTATCTGGTGCCAAGGCAAGGATAAAGGGTTCTCATTGTATGCAGGAGCTGGGATTCTCTCCTGGGGCTTTAAGAAGTAAATAAATGCAGCAGTGCTTTACACAGAGGGGCACCGACCACCCTGCTGAGGTGAGGTGCAGGCTGACAAGTGCACCAGGTTCCAAACAGAACTTTAAGACAATTCACAATATCAAAGGCTTCAAGGTTAAAATCAAAGCACGCCACTGTGGCTTTGCACAACCAAAAAAAATTATCATCATCTCCATTCCCATCCACCACTCTTTATATGCGCGTCTTTGACAGCTTCTCACTGGTCTTCCCCACGCAATGCGGGGTGGTTCAAGGAGGAATTTTCCCATTCTACCAATGAGGAAACTGAGGTTCGAAATTGGGTTGTATGAATGGCCCAGGGTCACACAACCAGCAGGTGGTACAGCTGCCTCTTCTAACTGCTGGTAGATGTTGACGCCCTTTCCACTCTAACTTTGCTCACTTGTATGACGGACTCCTTCATTTATCCTTGTGTCTATTCTAGCAAAAGGTATTTACTAAGCATCCTCAAAACAAAGGAAACAGCAAACTGGAGTATATTTTCTTTCCAATCTCCTCGTGAGGTCAGGGCATGCTCACTGAAATATTAATAGTAACATCATGCCATTCCTCTGCTCTAAAAACACTTAATGGTGTCTCATTGTCTTTGATACAAGGTCTTAATGATCTGGCCCATCTCTGACCTCCCTGGCCTCTTCCCACCTGCCTCCCTATGTTCTGAGTATACTGACTTCTCAAGTCTTTAATGACACCAAGCAAGCTTACCCTTGCCTCAGGGCCTTTGCACGTGTCATTTCCCCTATACATGCATGTTTGTACCATTCTCATAATTCAGGTCTGAGCTCAAATATCATGTCATCACAAGGGATTTTCCTGACCAGCCTCAACACACACAGGCCCTCTCCATCCTGCTCCTTTTTATTTTCTTCACGGCACTTATCACCAACTAAAAATTTCTTATTTATATTTACTTGTTTGCTGTCTGTCTCCCTCCACCACTGGCCTCAAGAAAGTAAACTCTAGGAGAGCAAGGGCCTTGTCCCATGCTTACCACATAGCAAGCACTCAATAAATATTTAGTGAATAAAATCATCAATTATTGCTCAAAGTATTTACTGCACTGCACTCAGTTGCACAGTGTACAGTAGGTAGTAACTGTTATAAGGTACAGATGAAAAAAGGAAGAGCTTTTTTTTAGATTACTTTGAAATCTAATTGCCTGCAAGTAAAAGCTTCAGAGCCGGCCGCAGTGGCTCACACCTGTAATCCCAGCACTCTGGGAGACT
This sequence comes from Lepilemur ruficaudatus, assembly GCA_963574885.1. Lineage (NCBI taxonomy): Eukaryota > Metazoa > Chordata > Mammalia > Primates > Lepilemuridae > Lepilemur > Lepilemur ruficaudatus. Next base: position 105,954 of record CAUYRT010003881.1, on the reverse strand, counting down.
GAGGCAGGAGGATCTCTTGAGCTCAGGAGTTTGAGGTTGCAGTGAGCTAAGCAGATGCCACTGCTCTCTACCTAGGGTGACACAGTGAGACTCTGTCTCAGAAAAAAAAGTTTCAGCAGCAGTAGTCAAGTTCACACCAGTACAAACCCTAGATCAGAATACTGCTCCCTTCCTCTTTTGTTTATTTGTTTGCATGTGGTATCAATTTACGGACACAGTTTCCTCTGCTTCCAGATTTACCTTGGAGCCTCCAGTTCCTAATGAATGCTGAATATGGGGAAAGCATCATTAATTTGTGGCCAGGAGAGGGTAGTTCACTTCTGAGTAACCACGAACTGTTCAGCCAGAGCTAAGACTTCTGCCCCTAGGCTTAGAACCAGACCTGCAAGAAACAAAGCTGGCTGCGTTCAGCTCAAGGGTCTCCCCTTTAATTGGCTATTTTTTCATGGCTGGCATCTTTTCCTCAGTTACTTCTTTCTCCTTTTTCTCGTTCTTTTTCCCCTCTCTTTACTCATCTCACTTGTTCTTAGGAGAAGAGCTTTAAGAAAAACCGAAGTCATTCATATTAAATCACTGATAACCTCCCAGGCATCCCTGCAGACCAGAGAGAAGAAAGCCACAGTAAGGAATGAAGCCACAGTGGGTTGCAGGCACGTGATAGCAGCTGACCAGACGGGCACTGTCATGCTCCTTCTTGCTCCAGCTCTGTGTCTTGAAAGAAGAACGATCCTGCAGGTCATCTAGCCACACTACTAAACATAAGGATCCTAAATCTATGAGAGTAAAAGAGCCTTGTCACAAAATTAATAACGGTAAATAGTCACGTGACCTGAAGATAAATCTGGAGAGAACCTTCAAGACATATGCCTGGGTCTTCCTTACATCAACCATGTTGATAAAATTTCCATAGGCAGGTGTGTCGACAGGCTTTCAGCTGCAGAACTCTTGTCTCCTCTCTTGCCCCAGTGACATGGACTGTAATCATAGAGAATGAGTGTGGCTTTGAGGAACTTCAAGAAAAATAATTACTCATTTGCAACACACTCCTTTATAGCTGCAGTTATAAGAGTAGGACCAGCATCTGCTTCCTTGGTATGGTTTGAGCTGTGTAATATTAACATCACTCTAAGAACCCTGTAATAAGTATATTTCTATTTATTGAGCAGTAAATAATCAGGCTCACAACCATCCTAAGAAATAGACATTGCTATGCCCATTTTTCAGCTGAGAAAAACACTAAGGCTCATGGAAATAAACTCACTTCCCCAAATTACATAGCTAGGAAATGGTAAGGCTGGAATTCCTTCTGACTCTGAAAGTCTTAATCTTTCCTTTAGTTTACTTCTTCACATTGGCCAGTCATGGTAACCTACTGAAGAATGAGCTCATTCTTCCAATAAAATATATGCAATTATATTTTTAATTTCCTGACTTAGAAGTGAATGTTAAAACTAAGTTTTGAGTCATTTGCTTGGGTTGTTTGGGTCATTCTACGTGATATTGGCTTCTTAAACAAATATTGACCAAGCAGATACTAAGTGCCAGATGCCATTGTTTGAGGGAACAGGGAAAAAACAGTGGGTAGAAAAGCCCAACAGCCCTGTCTTCACGTAGCTTATATTCTAGTGGGGGTTGGGGGATGGAGAAAAACCAACGAGCACAATGTAGACTATGTGAGATGGTGGGGGGGTCGTGGAGCCAGTGGGGGGTTGCAGTTGTAAACAGCCTGTTCAGGGGAGGCCACACCGAAGAGAAGGATTTGAACAAAGACCTGCAGCACGTGGCTCTCTGGGGAAGGCTCATTCCAGCAGTGGGGACAGCAAGGACAAATGCTCCAAGGTGGAGCATGCCACCTTGCCCGGTTAGTTACAAAGACAGCTTAGTTTTATGGAAAATATCAGTCTGATAAGTTGTTTGGTATTTTAAATGCCAAAAAAGAAGGAGGGAAATCTTGAAATTAATCTCTGAGATAGAATCAGGAGCAGTGGTTTCACCGGGAGAGGGTGGGTGCCTCTGACGGGGGCGGGCAGGGTGATGGGAAAATTCTGTGTCTCCACCTGGCCGGGGGTACAGGTTTCCAGCAACTGCTACACACTCACGATTGAGCACTTTATTCTGTGAAGTTACAACTTAATTTTTAAAAAATGAAAAAAAAAGAGAGCTTAGTTTTTCACTTCTGGTGTCTGATACGTATTCACAAACTGCATAATATCAGAATTTTTAGTGAACATTTCATGGTTTCTTTGCTAGCCCTGTGAAAGGCCACAGATTCACTCAGAAAACACAAGATTAACAAGAACGGGCTTCAAGTCTCTGCTCTGTGACCGCGGGAGAGCTGATCACCTCTCTGGATCTGGGCTTCTAAACCGTACAGCAGGGCTGATGATGCCACGGGAATAGCATCCGCCTCTCAGAACTCCCAGGACCCCGAGACGTGGTATCGGCAACATCTGTGAAAGTTCTCGTTTAACTGCAAGACCACAGAAATTTACTTCATAAGATAATTACAGGTGCACCCTGTGTTTCACTGGGACTGCCTGCGAGGGCACTCCTGGGGTCAGCTCGTACTTGGGCCGTGCCATATTTCCTCTTGTCTCCTGCCCGCCACCCTCTGCTGGGGACTAGGGACCGCCAGTGTTCCAGGTACATGGTGTTCCACGGGGAGGGAGGCAATATGACTTCTGCTCCTTTTGGGTATTGCTCCATTAGTAAGGCCCCCCAAACTGAGCTAGTTACACCCTAAAATCTCAGAGGCTTAATCAGCAGCCCTTTTCGTTACCCCCACCCCAAATCTGCAGGATTCAGACCTGCGTCCAGAGGAGCTGGGCAGGGAGACCCACGTGACCAGTGGGCAAGGCCGAGGCCGGGCCGTGCAGAGAAGCCCATCCCTCCCTCTGGTGACTAAGTCTTTTGACTAGACCACACCTGTCCTCCTGCTCCTTTGGGATGCCCTCTCCCTGGGATCAAGGGCCTGCGCACAGACAAGGGGCAGGGCAGGGGGCACTGTCTCTAGGGCATTTTAAACGTTGGTGAAACTGAAGTTGGTCTGCCTTTTATTATTGCTCTGTACCTGCAGTTCTTAAAAAGTTGGTGACAAAATACTGCCCCTCCCAAGACAGAATCTTATATTGGTCTATGTCCTAAATAGTTGTTTTGATTACTATTTATTGACTTTAATTATATATATAATTATATATGTATAATTATATTAAATATATGATTACCTTTTCATTACCTATTTTTGATAAGCATTGTATTCCATATGGCAGTTAATTTGGAGAACTCCCAGTTACATAGTCCTGTTCCCAGCCACCCACACCATACCCAAAGACTTAGCTGAAGGCCTCTGTTTCCAGTCTATTCCTAATGGCATAATGGTTTGGAATAGTTGGAGCTTCCTTCTGGGTATAGTCCACAGCTTCAGCCCCTGTGGTATCGCATATTCTTGCATTTAAGCAGTTGATTTGAAATGAATAGAGATAGCACAGTGATTATAAAGGCAAAGAAACAGAATTTGAGTCACTTCAATTCTGTCATCTTATGTGAGGACTTAAGAGACTTTATCCGTGTTTAAATCTAAAACAGTGAAACAGTGTGAATTGCAAAGAATACTGCTGGGTGATAGCTCATTTTGGTTCAAGCATGAAACATTTTATGAATTTGGATAATATATTTAATATTTTCATTTATACTTTTTAAATTGCTATTTTAAAACTAAAGAATGAATCAAGAATCTAATAATTCTTACATGATTATCATGGAAAATAATTTTGAGGTAGAGAAGGAGGCGGCATAAAAAAGTCAAGGACTCCAGGTGCCGGATATGCTGGGCACACCAAACGCTCTGCGTGCTACTTAACCAAACATGCTGGATTCCACTGGGGGGGGGTTACTCTCAAGCTCTGTGCCCTGCTACATTATCCTTCTAGGATGGTTTCAGATGCAGCCCCGTTAGGAAGCAAAGGGGTGACAGAGATGGCCTAGGAGACCTCTGTGGTCATTCACTCAATCAGAAAGCACTTACTGGGCACCTGTAGTGCACGATGGCAGGGCAGGGCACTGTGCTTGACCCTGGAGGAGATTCTAGGGCTACGAAAGCTGCGATGTCCACACTTATTCCCAAACTGAGAAAAATAGCAGCAAAGGTTAAATGTCTTGGTGTTTAAATGGCTACAATTATGCTATCATTTCCAAAACACACTTATTAAAAAGGGGGGTTTATAGGGAGGAAATTCACACTTACAATGTAATAGTTGATAAACAGAAAACCCGTTTATGTTATTATACATTTAGAAGATGAGTCCTAACCTGCTGTAGAGAGAACAAGTAATTGTAGAGAAACTCCTCCATAACAGAGAGCAGCACATGCTCCAACACCATCCAGGCATTTAGAGAGCCTCTTGACGTGTCTCAGGAACATGTTGTGAAGTGTGCCTTCCTGATTTATTTAATAAAAGCAATTCTTGCTCATTATTCTTCTTATTATCATTGGTCATAATAATAACAGGGTGTTTCAACATGTTACTTTAGCCCTGGGATTGGCCAGGAGGAAAGACTTAGTTCTCGCTGTGTGTTACTCATCTAATAGCGGGGACCTGTGAACCAACTGGTGAGCATGGGCTGGGGGTGGGGGAAACACACTGCCCTGAGGGCTGGGCAGGGGTGGTCAGTGCCACAGGTCACTGTTATCTAGACAGGCAAGGATAGCTGGACATGGCATGGTGGTGTGCTCTCGTAGTCCCAGCTTCTCAGGAGGCTGAGGCAGGAGGATTGCCTGAGCCCAGGAGTTTGAGGTTGCAGTGAGCTATCATTGTGCCACTGCACTCCAGCCTGGCCAGCAGAGCAAGACCCAGTCTTTAAGAAAAATAATTAATTAATTTTTAAAAATAAAATAAAATAGAAAATCAAGAGTGGCAGAAAGCATTGGACATTGGAAGCCAACTCTGTCTCTGTAAGAGCACAGATGCAGGCTTTCTCCCTGGAATAAAGACAATGACTAGCAATTTCACAACCCATTGGAGTCTACAACTGGCTTTCTCACCTATAAGAAGGGTCGCTTCCTGTTGAGCACAGGTGCACTCTTCCTTGTTCTGGACACAAGAGAGCTGAAAATCAACGGGAAGACCAGGAAAAGCAGGCTCTAGCGTTGGCCTGTGCTTGAAGCTCCTCTGCTTAACAGAGGCAAGGTTTTCAAGAAGTCACTCAAACATCCTAACTCCCTTTGCTCAGCTGCGAAGTGTGTGCCACAACACCAAGCACAGGGTGTGTTTCGAGGCTTTGATGCCACACTGTGCGCTGCAATAGCTAGGACACACTGCGTGATCTGCCAAGCAGCCCACCCGCCACGCCCACCTCCACTGTGGTTTCACGGCAGTCCTGTCCTATCGGAAACTGTGGCTCACCACGCCCTGCCCTGTCACTCAGTCTTGAGAAGGTCTCCTTTCCACGTTGTTCCAGTAATGGTCAGAATAAGAAGAAAGAATTGGAAAATTTTTGTTTATTTCCTCCCAAGGTACTTAAAAATCAGTTTGATCAAAAAATCACTTCACTTGTTTTTATTAATTGCAAAGTGCAATGGTTCCAGTGCTTTAGATGGAGAAACTGAGGCCGGAGGAGGTAAAGGAATTGCTCAGAATTTTGTAATAAGCCGGAGCTTTTTCACACAGGGAGTTCTGGGTGTTATTTTTTTTCTAGAGGTGCTTTCCACTATTATCATGTTGGTGAACAAGAAAATCCCTTCTTGAGTATGAGTAAAATAAATCGGAACCAATATTGATAAACAGAGCTCTTTACAGTTTACAAAGCACTTCCACAGAAAAGTCTCTCTAGTTTCATGCACTATTACTTGTATTACTAAATAGTATTACTGTTATTATGATTTTATACATGAGAAAACTGGAATTCTGAAAGGTCACTTGACCTGTCCAAAGTCGAGCCTGGTGCTCAAATATGTAGAGCCCAGATCAGTGTGGCCCTCAACACCATCCTACCAGTATACTTCTTGAACACGTAAAGTGAAAAGGGTATGGGTGTTTTGCTCAAAGTACACTCCCTCATTCTCATATCCCTCACCACCTGCCCCCTGCGTCTGTTCTCTCAAATCCTTGCTCCACTGGTAAGCCTTCCTTAATTAACATCTTCCTTTCCCATCTCCACGGTCTCCTGGTCCTTTGACCTTACCTGAGTCCCGACACTCTTGAGAGCAAGGGATACAAGTGTCGGGACTTAGATCTGGAGTGCATTTATAGATTTCTACAAACTTCCATCATCTGACGTTAAAACACAGTCCCTCGTAAAAGACAATCTAAGGTTTGTGGGTCCTGAAGCTTATGCAATTTGGGGGACTTTTGTAGGTTAAAAAACCCCCAAAATCAAAATTATGTACGAGCCTTGGAAAAAGCCCATCTCAGTGAGGCCTGCTAAAGCTTAAGCTTCAGAGCTTCAGGGCAGAAGCTGTGACTCCGTCTCTGTCCCCAGGTAAAATTCAGCTCCAGTCTGGTCACCCTTCCGTGTGTCTGCTTTGGGCAGATGCTGAGCCGCCCACCTTGCAGGCTTAGCTCACTTGCCTGCCACAGCAGCGCAGCCCGGAAGAGAGCATTGTCCCCCTTTCACAACACGCCTCCTCTCTAGCTTATTGTTTTCGACTCAAGTTTGAGTTTCTTGAGCTGGGGGATCTTGCTTTCTACTTCGTGGTAAGATCTCTTGAGCCCAACACAATCCCAAGTTCATAAATGTTTTATGAATGAATGGATGTTTGAACAAATGACTGAAGGAGTATATTCAACAGCCACTTGTTGAATTTATGGCAGAAAATGTAATGATCATAATAATTACCATTGATTGAATGCCTACTACGATCCAGTCACTTCTCATATGTTACCTCTAATTCTCACAGCCGCCCCACAGAGTGGGTATTGTAGTCTGTAATTCACAGCTGAGGAAACTGAGGCTCCTGGGGGTGACGTCACTTGCCCAACGTCAAACAGTCAGAAAGCAGTAGAGCCAGACCCGATTAGCTCTAAAGCCCAGGTTCTTTCCCTCTCACACTACATCTCAGAGCAAGAATGGGGACACTGCGGGCAGAGCAATGATGTCCTGGCTGGCTCTGCACCTGCTCACAATCATGCCTCACCTGTAGATGGAGGTGATGGGTCCCAGGCTTTGTTTTCTCTTGGGCCCCCGAGTTCCCACGGTACCTCGGACATGCTCTGCCCGTGTAACATGCATGAGTATGAGCTGTGGGTGAAATTCCCCGGGTAGGTCTGCAGGAGGAAGCTGAACTAAGTAGAAGTTAGTTTGGCAAACAGGTAGGCATGACAAGGAGACCAGGTATTGAGGACCGTACTTGTCAACCACAGCCTGGGCCCAAGCAGAGGGAGGCAAACGAGATCCTCTGGTGCTTTTGCTTTCTGCCCGGACTTCTCTAAGGTAGACCAGAAGAAAGATGCCCTTTGTGGTCTCTTTGGATCCAACAAGCCTCTGTGATCATAGAGGAATGTGAGGATGGATGCCAGAGTCCCACCAAGCACTGGTAATGATGAAGTCTCTCTTGGGTAATTTTTATATAATGAAAATGTGGTTGTGCTTTTAAGTTTTAAGAGCCTCAGGCAAAAAGATGCTCTGATAACTGTGGAACGGTGTTCAAAGGCTCTCATCTCCATTATCTCATTGAAGTCTTGCTAGTCCTTCAGGGTTAGGAGGGAGTAGTCAAAGTAATTCCCGTCTTACAGACAGTAAATTAAAAGCCCAGAATCATAGAGCCCAAAAGTTCACTGTGTTTATTCTGTATTTGCTTTATTAGGTGATTGCCTTTAACATAAGAGGTGTCTAGAAGACAGGACAACTTGGAATCTTTTCTTTGCATTATAATTCATTCTAGCATCACAGAGAATGGGGTGTTTTAAGAATGCTATTTGATGATGGGAAAGATGGTTGTGATGAAGATGGTGGTGATGATGAAAATGATGACTGTGACCATTTCCAGAGACCAGGATCATTCAGGAATAGGCATAAAGAACACTGGAGTAGCTCACCTATCCCCAAGTCCTTGAGCACTGAGGCCCAAAGACCTTGCAGAAGGTCTTTGTCACCCCTCAGCTTGGTGACAAACCACTCCTAACATGAGCTACCAAAGGGGGGGCAAAGAGATCGGAATCAACCTTCTCTTTAGTGTACATTCCAGTCTGTAGTCAATGCTTCTGGATTCCAGGTGATTCCCAGAGCTAGTGGGTCAATAACTGATTCCTGTAGGGACATCTGGCTTGGTCTGTGGGCACAGACTGGCAGATGAGGACATGCACTGCTCCGATACCCCTTCATAACAGGTCTTGAGGGGTGTCATTAGCTGATAGGTTCCAGCTTCTAGCTCCCTGGGGTCCATGTCAGCTTCCTAGTGGGGGTCACACATTCCTGGAAAGAGGCAGGTGGGAGTCAGCTAAGGACTAAGCAAAGTGTTGGCACAAACACCTGGCAATTTTTATTTTTCTTCTTAATCCCCAATATGATAGTAACACCTGGAGATTTCTGCACTATGTGGGACTCAATTGGACAATCTTTGCTCCGGAGCCACCCATCGGGCTGGCAGAGACATTGTTGGATGTGCATCGTGGTCTTGTGGCTTCCCCTGCCCAGCTCTGTTTTCTCCTCTTTTCTCTCAGAGGTCCCACTCCCCCCAAACCTTCCCACTCCTAACTCTACCTCAGATCCGCTTCCCAGAGAACCCAACCAACACACCTGTCTTAACCTCCAGAGCGTTGGAGATCTCTAGTTCCTGGACAAAACTAGAAACACTGGGACAGGCCCCCGATAGGAGGAGAAGGATGAACCAAGCTCAGAGGTCCCCAGAGGAAGACGACAACTAAGTGGCTGGGGGTGTGTGTGGCAGCAGCTGGCACCAGAGCTAACCAACGGTTATCAGGACCAAGGTGGCAGGGTCCCCTCCACACACAACTGACTGCACTTAGGTGGTAATGCCCAGGCTTTCTGCAGTCCACGTTCCTCTGAAGCTTGGGTAAATTGTTCTTCTGCCTTCTGCCTCAGTTGCCCTATATGTAAAATGGCACAAGTAACATGTGTGGTTAAGATTTCCCTTCACTTGATCCAAAGATGATTCTAGAGGTAAGAAGTAGATTAGTGGCCACTTAGGGCTGGAGAAGAAGGAAGATGATAGCTAAAGGGTGTAGAGTTTCTTTCCAATGAGATGAAAACATTCTAAAATTAACTGTGGCTTTAATTGCACAACTCTGTAAATATACTAAAACCATCAAATTATACACTTTAAGTGGGTGAGTGGTATGATATATGAATTTTATTTCAATAAAGCTGTTATTTAAAACTGCTCATTGAATTTTTACAAAATGAATAACTCATATAACCATCACCTAGGTCAGGAAACGAAACATTCTAGAATCCCAGAAGTCTACCCACTCCTTGTGAGCATGTGTATTTTTTATTTATTTAGTCCCTTCTCCCCCAAAATCTTACTGCCCATCCCTGGAATGGGTCATTTGGTGTGACTGGCATTAACTTCTGTTGGGTCTGCAATAAAATGCGGTGCCTTTCCTGGTGATATTTCTCATGAAACACAGAGTTAACTCCTGTTGCCCCATTTTAAAAGGGATTCTGACAAATTTGGGGTTGTCCCAAAGGCATGTGGACTAATGGGGAGAGGACTAGATCACATGAGCAACAGCTGGGTACCCCAGGTCTACTCAGCCTGAGAAAATACTTCTGGCGGAGCTAATTGTTGTCTTGCCATGTTCAAGAGTTGCCATGTGGAAGTGAGGGCACCTGTGCTGTGTCACCTACAGGGCACATGGAGGAGACGAGGAGTAGGGGCAGTGCCCACATGCACAGCATCCAGTGTTACTTACGTGCGGCACCTCACACACGAGCACCACCAAAGGCGTTCACCAAGCGCCTAGTGTGTACCAGGCTCCGCACGTTACCCCAAATCCTCGCAAAGACCTTGTCAGATGGGTATAATCACACACGTTTGACAAACAAGGGGTTATCTGGGAGGAGAAGAGTTGCTGATGGGGACAGGCCACACAGTGTGGTCCTCTCTGGCCCCAACATCTTTATCCTGCTTTCAACGAACATGCGATTTTGCCCAAAAAAGAGTCATTAAAGGTTGTCTAGAAGAGGGAAAAGAAACTGCGAGGGAGCCTGCAGCTTCCCAAGCTGGTTGCAGGTGTGGTTCTAAGAACCGCAGAGGCCTCTCCGCCTGTCCTTAGCCTTCCAGCCCCCTCCCCTGATCCATCCGCTGACCTCCAGAATAGCATTGGCTCTGGCAGAGGTTTTCTTACTTTCCCCAGGAAACCCATCCCAAAGGACAAAGCCCAAAGCCAGAATGTGGCTGATGTGGTGGAGCAGGGGAGACCCAGGAGACCAGCATGCAGGGGTGGGTGTCAAGAAAATCGCTGGTGAAGGGGGAAGAGGGACAATGCCAGGACATGTGTGGCAGCCAGTGCTGATGCTGGCTGGGCACAAGGGGATGAGACTGTTCCAGTGGGTCGTCCTGCCCCCTTCCTGGAAATTCAGAGTCCAGATTCCATCTGTCCTGAAGGCCTATTGGAATTTGCTGGGCTTGGCATGATACCTTCCTCTCTGTTAATCTCCTTGGATCCTGGCAGCATCACTGTCAAATAAGTAATATGGTCCCCATTTTAAAGATGGTGAAACCAAGGCTCAGGGAGGTTAGGTTACTTGTCTGTGCGAAGGCCACCAGCTGCATGAATCTTTTAGAGAAAGGTTGTTCTAAAAAGCTATTTCAGGCTTATTCGTGGTTCCTCATCTAACCTGCTATGAGATAATTCACACACCCACTCCAAGTCGCCCCTTTCCTGGCCTTAGTGTCCCAGTCTGCGAGTGTGGGACATGGGCAGAGGGCATGGTGGCTTGAGCAAGTGATCTCAAGAGAAGAAAGAAAGTGGGGTCTTTTGTTTGTTTTTTGTTTTGTTTTGTTTTTTGACACAGGATCTTGCTCTGTCATCCAGGCTGGAGTGCAGTGGTGCAATCATAGTGCACTATAACCTCAAACTCCTGGGCTCAAGCAATCCTCCTGCCACAGCCTCCTGAGGACTAGGACTACATGTGTGCACCACCACACCTGGCTAATTTCTTTTACTTTTTGTAGAGCTGAGGTCTCATTATGTTGCCCAGACTGGTCTCAAACTCCTGGGCTCAACCAATCCTCCACCCCAGCCCCGCCCCAGCCTCCCAAAGTGCTGGGACTGTGAGTGTGAGCCATCGCACTGGGCCAAGAAAGTGCTTTTTGAAATTGGGTCCACACTGTAGCATCATTTGGGTGTAGTCCCACTAGTTTTGGCCCGCATCGCTCAAAGAGTGGACCATAAAGAAAATGACACAGGCAACTGAGATTTGGGCCAATGGTGTCAAGAGATAGGACAAGTTTGTTCTAGACTTGAAAGCCAAGGTTCGATGCCCCAGAGTTGCAAATCTTCTCTCTATGGGGCTTTGGCCAAATCCTTGTGACGTATGTTTGCTTTTGGTTTCCTTTGACAGAAGTGGGGAGCCGGTGGGTGGGGGAAACCTGACTTCTTCCTCAGATCCTGTAATGCACGTTCAATAGGAGTGCAATTACGATCACACGGCAAGGGCACTGACGGCTTCTCAACTTCTGCACAGTAACCCAGCAACCTACGCCACACCCCTGCAGCCTGGACCTCACGCAGCCTTCTGAGCATCACCTGTCAGACCCTCAATAAAAACAGGAACAGGCCAGGCATGGTGGCTCACGCCTGTAATCCTAGCACTCTGGGAGGCTGAGGCAGGTGGATTGCTCAAGGTCAGTTCGAGACCAACCTGAGCAAGAGCGAGACCCCGTCTCTACTAAAAAAAAATAGAAAGAAATTAATTGGCCAACTAAAAATATACAGAAAAAATTAGCCGGGCATGGTGGCACATGCCTGTAGTCCCAGCTACTCAGGAGGCTGAGGCAGAAGGATAGCTTGAGCCCAGGAGTTTGAGGTTGCTGTGAGCTAGGCTGACACCACGGCACTCTAGCTGGGGCAACAGAGTGACACTCTGTCCCAAAAAAAAAAAAAAAAAAAAAAAACAGGAAGCAGGATCCCTAACAGCCCAGTGGCTAACTCCGACTTTTTTCTTGCTCATTCTACTCTCAGCCTCTTAACATGCCCTCCAACCTTCGAAGGAATGATCGTGTCCACTCAGTGAAAGTCCACACACATCTCTGGCTTCTGCAGCTCTGGCCCGGAGGAGTTTAGCCTCTCGGCGCTGGAGGAGCTTTGTAAGTCCTCAGAGGCTCTGGGTTGGCGACATCTAGAGCTCCCCAAGCCTGTTTCTTAGGTCCACATCTGCCCAGGCCTGTTGGAGCACCCAGGCATCTGCAAAGACGCTCGCCACTCTGCATGAGCACCTCAAGGGGAGCGCAGGTGGTGACTTGACAGCTCACATTTGCTACCTGCTGCTTTAGCGGCTGGAAAGTGCAAGTCCTAGCGAGAGCCAGGCTGTGTCAAGTGGCAACCCCACCTTCTCCTGGTCTCCTCGGAGCCCGCTCCTCCTCCGTCCAACAGCACTGTGTGTTCAGCTCTGCCAACAATCCCACGCGAGGTTTCAGTAGGTTCTCCTGAGCACGTCCGTGGCTCATTTTCTCAAATAAAATCTACTCACCTTAAGCGAAGGAGATGTAGCTTACACTTTACCCTCTTTCCCATCGCGCCCAGTGTTGAGCCTAGCCAAGGGTAACAGCAATACTAGCTGCAAACTACGAGTGCCTGCTCTGTTCCAGGCGCTGTGAAGGGAACTTTCAATACATTAGCTTAGCTTGACAAGAATCCCATGAATTAGATGTTGTCACCATCTGAAAGATGAGGAGTTAGGGATCAGACTCATCAAGTGACTTGTTCCATCCAGATCACGAAGCCGGTGGTGGGTGATGGAATCAGCCGTCTAGCCCAAGACGAGCTGAGAAAAAGCCACACCAGTCAGGATGGGCTAAGCTATGCTACAGCAACAAATGAACTCTAAAGCTGCAGTTCCTTTATGTAACAAAGGTGTATTTTTCACCCATAAAAACCTGCTGCAGATACCGGTGCATCTCCAGGGCAGTCTTTCTCCTTGCAACAGCTGGGCAGCTATGCCTCTTTCCTCTGTGGCTCCTGCCACCCCAGCATGTGGCCTCTGTTGTCCATCTGCCTGAGGAAGAGGGGGCTAGAGGGTTGTGCAGGAGCTTTCGTGGTTGGGCCTGGAGATGACCTGACCGTATCACTTCCACCTATGATCCACAACTAGTCACCAGTGGGACCCCACCTAACTCCATGGGATCTGGGTAGTGTAGATTTCTCTGTGCCCAGCAAAGAGGAAAGCCAGGGACAGGGAAGCCCTAGTAATTTCTGCTACAAAAGCCAATGTACATTTCACTATGCTTAGCTGCCTCTGAAACTTAAATAAAAAATAAAAGTGTTTTCTGATGACATCACCACGAGAGCTGTCACTTGGACACACAGATTAGAGTGGGTGAGTTGGGGGAAAGGGGAAGCTGTTACTCTGGAGATGAGACATAAGACTTCGGTACATTGACTCAGCCCCCCAAATCCCCAACCTAATTATCACCCAGACAGAGGAGTTGGACTGCCCCCGTCCTTCCTCTCTGACAACTGCTGTTCCGTGACTTCTCATCAAGGTTCCCCTAATATTTGCCGTAACCTAACCTCCCCCACACACGCCCACATGCAGGTGGGGCGCCCAGCAGAGAGGGGGAGGCCAGGAGGCAGAGCTGGTGCATGTGACACTTTGCAGCTTATGTAATGCCTCTCACCTACACTTTCTCATTTACTCCTCACAGCAAACCTAGTTGGTGGGGCTCTTGGTACTTTCACCCATTGCCTAGTGCTGAGAATTGAGACTCACAATGATTAAATAACTTTCACAGGGTCACACATGGGGATCTCCTGTCTCCAAACCCTGGTCTTGTCCTCCAACGATCGTGCCTAATTTGCCTACACCCCCTTTTATTTCCTTAATTGGATTTTGGCTGCAATGAACTGCATTAATCATAATACTTATTTCATGATGCACTCATATAGTTGTTCCATGCATAACCCTGCTTCTTTATCTGTTTGGAGATTGGTTTTAATAATGTTTTTAAACTCCTAGAAAGAACCACCCGGTATAACACAGCATTCTTTTTCGTCCCATCCTCCCTGCCTCTTTCCCACAGGTAATCAATATATTAAAGTTTGGATACATCATTTCCTTGTTTCCCTTTTTACATAATCCTTAGTTCATTTATATGTATTCCTAAATGATATGTATTTTTATTTGGTTTATTTTTAATTTTATAAAAGGGTATCGTAAGTCTCCTCTAGACGGAAGATTTACTTTTGCACTGAATTTGGTATCACTACAATTTGTTCATATCATGCATCACTGTGGTTCATTCATTTTGAACACCACATAATATTCCATTGTGTGAATTATTGTATACAATGTTTTCAGCTACTCTGTAATTTTTTCTGTTGTTATCAAAGCTGCTATGAAATGTCTTTTGGTGTGTGTGAAAATGTTGTTAATATAACTAGGAGTGGAATTGCTGGGCTGTTGAGTATGTGAACATTTTCCAAAGTGGTTGTATCCATTTATGCACCATTAAGCAATGAGACATGTGTGGACCTACCTCCTCTCCAACATTTGGTTTGGTCAGACTTTTTTAATTTGCTAATTGAATAAATGCATTTCTCTGATCACTAATGAGGTTGAGTGTGTCTTTGTTTATTAGATGTACATGTTTCCTCTTCTGTAGAACACCTGTCCATCTCTCTTGATGGTTTTTCTATTGGGTTGTTCATGCTTTTCTCATTGACTTGGAGGAGTTCTTTATAAATTCTTCAAACTAATCTGTTTATAGCTTGTCTTTTCAGTTTAAGGCAAAACTTGATGTTCTTTGCTTTAATATCTCTAAGGTTAGTACTTTCTACGTTTTGTTTGAGAAACCTTACCCTGCTCCAAGGTCTAAAAGATATTTGTCTATATTGTCTACTAAATTTAGAGTTTAAAATCTGAAGTTTAAAAATGTTTAAGTTTTCTTTTTGACAATTAAGTCAATCTGGGGTTCTTTGTTTTTATATGGTGTGAGGTAGGGAATAATTTCATTTTTCCCCTATGGATAACTGGGTGGGGTTTTTTTTCTAGTTTCATTTATTGAATAGTTCTTCCTTTCTCTTCAATCAGCCATGCCACCTCTGTCACTATTCACAGTTCCAAACATGCATGTTTTTGTGTCCTCCATCCTATTCTATTAGTCAACGTGCCCACCCGGTGGCACCACCACTATGTCTTGATTACCCAGCTATGTGAGCCTGGCCACTCCTGGCTCTGCTTCCCCACAAACTGGCAGTAATGTCATCTCTCTCTAGAACCTTATGGTTCAGATGAATTTCCTTTTCTCCCTAATGTACTCTATTGCTATCTGATATTTACCACACCCAAATGGTCCTTATACAAAGAGGGGGTTGGCAGACCAAGAACTTGATCCCACTAGGCACCTTCCCTCCAGGGACACTCCCCTTTGTTGACCAGTGCTGAGGATCTCACACTTGCTCATCTCTAGCCCCAGACACCTCTGTCTAGACCTTCCCAATACCTCCTATCACCTCTGGAACCTCTCATAGCGTCCCAGGTAGGCAGAGTTCCCATCTCTCAAGAAATTTTACTGAAATGCAGGAAAACATTTGTGATGGGAAGAGAAAAACTCCACAGCCTCTGAGGTTGGCTCTGTTTTGTAGCTATGTGAGTCCTGCTTGCCTACAATTTGATCCAGCCCAAATTAAAGAAACTGTAATTTCAGAGTTTCTCTTGGTCCTTTGTGTACCTAATGGAGGAACACCTGTGGTTTAGGAAAACTCCTTCAAGAGATTTTTAGATATGCAAAGGGAGACAGAGCTCAGAGCTCAGTTTGATGTTGAAGTTAAGAGCAAAATTGCTAGTGAGCTGCTAAAAAGATGTCTTAAGTTATACAGGATTTGGATTCTGAAAGAGAGGAAATGGGTGCAATGGTCTTCAGAGAAGGGCCTTCTGATGGAGGCATGGCCAGTGAAAAGTGTTTCATGTCAGGGAATAGTCAACAGGTTTCTAGAAACAGTGGTTTCTGGCCTTCAATGTGAAGCATTTCCCTCTCTATGCCACCCAGGCTACTATTTCCAACCCTTGTCTGTTCAGCACAGTAGCCTTGTGCTCGTTATGCTTTGAGGGAAGGAGAATGGGCTCTGCACTATAGACAAGAGAGGGATGAGGAACAACAGCTGCTCCAATGTTGGGGTAGGGAGTGAAAACAAAATGTAAATGAGAATCAAGACTTTCATAAGGAAAATAATCAGGAGACAAATATGACCACAAGAATGTAACCCCTCCAGCAGAATCTTCGGAGCTACTGGGGAGGGCTCTGGGAAAGGCTCTGGGCATCCCAAGAAACTGGGAACTATGTGAGTTTTAAGACAAAGGTAACAACAGAAGGCCAGAGAATGGGAATCTATTTAGTGATTCAGGGTCAGAGGGGCTACCAGGGAGGTGATGGCCATGAAAAGTTATGGGGCCTCTTTAAGTCTGGTCTGAGTCCCTCATTTCATAGTTACTTTGTGGAAGGAGCAGAGGTGGTTAAGTGGACAACCCCAGAAGCTGAAGGATTAACTCACCAAGGCTGAAAAACAAAAATCCACCCCTGGGGAGTGCCCCTGTGCCCAGACAATAGGCCCTTCTCTGAAGCAGGGGACCAGCCAGAGTCAGATGTTGGCTGAGACCTTTCTTTATCCCTCTCTCCAGTCTTCCCTATTGCCCGCCGGTATGATCAGCAGAGAGCATTTGCTAAGCCTGTCTGAGTTTAGGCTGCACCATGCAAGCTTGGGTGAAAGAAAAGGGAGCAGTTCTCAGTGTGGCCCTGAGCCAGGGATCCTCCAGCCATTTGCCACACGACTGACTCTCTCTCTCTCTCTCTCTCTCTCTCTCTCTCTCTCTCTCTCTCTCTCTCTCTCTCTCATTTTTTAAATTGTGGTGTAAAATACACAATTTAACCATTTTTAAGTATACAGTTTAGTGCCATTAATTACATTGACAATGTTGTGCAACTATTACTTTTTCATCACCCCACATGGAAACTCTATACTCATTAAACAATAAATACTCATTCTTTCTTCCCCAAACCCCTGGTAACCTCTAATCTACTTTCTGTCTCTATGAATTTGACTACTCCAGGTACCTCACATATGTGGAATCACACAATATTGGTCCTTTTGTGCCTGGCTTACTTAGCATGATACGTTTGAGGTTCTTCCATGTTGTGGCATGTATCAGAGCTTCATTTCTTTATATAGCTGAATAACAGTTCATTGTGTGTATATGCCTCACTTTGTTTATTCATTCTCTGTTGACAAGGACTTGGGTTTTTCCACCTTTTGGCTATGTGAATAATGCTGCTATGAATGCTGGCATACAAATATTTGTTCCAGTTTCAACTTTCAATTCCTTTGAGTGTATACCTGGGAGTGGAATTGCCAGATCATGTGATAATTCTATATTTAGCTTTTTGAGGTATTCAAACTGTTTTCCATAGCAGCTGTACCATTTTACAGTCCACCAGCATTGAATGTGTCCCAATTTCTCCACATCCTCTCCATCATTTATTATTTTACTTTTTTTTTGGTTTGTTTTTAATAGCACCCATCCTAATAGATATGAAGTAGTATATTATTGTGGTTTTGATTTGCATTTCCCTAGTGACTAGTGACGTTGAGCATCTTTTCATGTGCTGTTGAAAACATTTGTATATACTCTTTGGAGAAATGTCTATTCAAGTCCTTTGCTCATTTTTAATTAGGCTGTTTGACTTTTTGTTGTTGAATTGTAAGAGTTCTTTATATGCTCTTGATATTAATCCTTTATCAGACATATAATTTACAAACATTTTCTTCCATTTTGTGTGTTGTCTTTTCATTCTCTTGATAGTGTCCTTTGATGCACAAGTTTTTAATTTTGGTGTAATACAATCTGTCTATTTTTTCTTTCTTTTCCTGTGGTTTTGGTGCTATATCCAATAAATCATTGCTAAATCCAATGTCATGAAGATTTCATCCTCCTAAGAGCTTTAGTTTTATCTTTTACATTTAGCTCTTTGATTCTTTTTGAGTTAATTTTTGTATGATGGTATAAGGTAAGTGTCCAATTTCATTCTCTTATATGTAAATATCCAGTTTTCCCAACACAATTTGTTGAAAAACCTGTCTTTTCCCCTTTGAATAGTTTTGTCTCCCTTGTTGAACATCATTTGACCATATTTTCAAAGGTTTATTTCTGGCCCCTATTCTATTGTATCGGTCCATATGTCTGTCTTTATGCTAGTACCATAATGTTTTGATTACTATAGCTTTGCAGTAAGTTTTGAATTGAGGAAGTGTGAGTCCTCCAACTTTGATTTTCTTTTTCAAGATTGTTTGGCTATCTGAAGTCCCTTGAGATTCCATGTGAACGTTAGGATCAGTTTTTCTATTCCTACAAAAAAATCATTGGGATTTGATAGGGATTGCATTGAATCTCTGATTGCTTTGGGCAGTATTGTCATCTTAACAATATTAAGTCTTCTAATCCATGAACATGGCATGGCTTTCCATTTATTTGTTTCTTCTTTAATTTTTTTCAGTAATGTTTTATAGTTTTTCACATACAAGTCTTTCTCTCCCTTAACTAAATTTATTCCTAAGTACTTTTTTCTTCTTTTTAATGCTATGGAAGATGAAATTGTTTCTTTAATTTCTTTTTCAGATTGTTCTTTGTATGGAAACACAACTGATTTTTGTGTCTTGATTTCATATCTTGCAACTTTGATGAATTTGTTCGTTCACTCTAAAAACTTTTTGTGGAATGTCACGCCATCTGCAAACAGAGATGATTTTACTTCTTCTTTTCCAATATGGATGCCTTTATTTATTTTCTTGCCTAATTGATCTGACTAGAATTTCCAATATTATAGAATAGAAATAGTGAAAGCAGATATCCTTGTCTTGTTCCTGATTGTAAGAGTGAGTCTCTTTTTGATTGGAAATGGATTCTTTCATTCTGCTGTCAGAAAGGCATTTTGAATATAAATTCACAACAAGTGAATGACTACTATTAGATCCCCTTGGGCCAATTCTTAGAAGATTAGAACTTGTAGGAATCTTGGGGAACATTGTAGCTGAAGGTCCAGAAAGGTAAAGTGAGTTGCCTAAGCCCACATAGCAAATTGGTTACCAAATCAGAACTACAAAGCAAGATTTCTGGCACTTGTCAAGTGCTATTTACATTATAGCACAAGGAAAAACACAAAACAAGCCCTGCAACTCTATAGACAAGAAAGGAATCTCAAGAGAAGCAGGAGAGGTCACAGAATGGTGGGGGAGGCTTTGGAGAGCTAGATTGGTTTTGAAGACAAGTCCTTGCTACTGCATCATTTGGCTAGAATGCACCTGGAAACAAAATAAGTTGTACAATCTCTGCCTGTTGGGGTCTCAGGTAAATTATTTAATTCATTTAAGGAAAAAAAAAGAAGTATTAAGGCCTACTTTGTTACAGGTACTGGGAATACAGCCTTGAACAAAACCAGCAAGGTTCCTGCCCTCAGGGAGCTGACATTCTAATGCTACTCATTTTCAAAGCCATCTTTGACAATTTCCTCCTTTGTTTTAACTCTCCGTGGGGTGAGCTGAAACATAAAAATTGGGAAAATTCAACTAGGGCCAGAGATCCTTATTAAAATTTGGAACATGAAAATAACAACAACAAGCTAACAGCAACTCTGGAGATTCTTCAGGGATATGAAATGTTTCTGGGATTATCTGCCTCCCCCAAGGACAATGAGGAGTTGATGGTAAAGCCAGCACTGGTGCTGAGCAGTGGCTGATGGAGTGGCAGGAGTCCATTAGCTCTGTGCCTGTGCTGGGAGGTCCCTGGAGCTCACTCTCAATCATCAGGTTGAAAATCCCACATCAAATCCCAACTATAGCTGGGATACCAACCCTATTTCTGAGAAAGGCATGAAATGAATCTGAATGCAAGAGAGTAGTCCTTTTGCAGAGTTCAATCCTAGAAGCTATAGAGAAAGCAATCAGGAATCTTTGGCTGCCAGAAGTCTGGCCTGCATCATTAACATTTTTAGGGTTGTTTATTCCTTTCTTGCAGCTGGGTCTCTCCACTCTGCCTGCCTCTGTCCTTCTATCCTACTCTCTGCCCCAGCCTCAGCCCTAGCAGGCAAAAGTGAAGAGCAGGGAGCAGGTAAGGTGAGAGAGCCTTCAGAAGACACAGAGTGAGCCCCCACCTGAAGTTCAGGGTCAGCCCAGTGGCATGAGTCAGAAGACTCGAATTTTAGTTTCATCTCTTTTTCTTCAGCTTGTTTGTATTCTTGAAAAAAAAATCACTTTACTGTTCTTGACCTCAGCTTCCTTATCTGAAAAATGGGGAACTGCATTAGCTAAGATAATGCTAGCCACTATAGCAGTGAAAGCCCCAAATCTCAGTGGCTTAAGACAAGGAAAATTTCCCATTCACTTAAAGTCCACCTGGCATTGGAAATGCAGAGCTACTCCAAACATCACTCAGGGACCCAGGCTGGTAGACACTCTGCCATCTTCAATGTGGCCTCCAAGGGTGCCTGGCTGTTGACATCCAGCAGCCAGATAGAGATGAGAAAGTGGAGTGAGGATTTCATGGGAGATGTCTATTCTACAGACCAGGCTTGTAAATGGCATATATCATCCTGCGCACATTCCACAGTGACATTTCACTGCAAGGTAGACTAGGAAGCATAGATGAGCCAAGTGCCTGGGAGTTAAGTGAAACAGTCTTGGTAAATCAAGTCAGCCTCTGCCACAGGAACATAGCATCTGCTTTGTAAAGGTCATGGGATTGTTTTTGAGTTTGTGTGAGACAGTAGGCATAAAAATGTTTTGAAATATCAACATTGCTATACAATGTATGGAGGTGGTAATAATTAATATCATAATGATTCACTATTTGTTCAATACATGATTATTTAACACCCAATATATGCTCTGAGCATATATTAGCAACCACAGACCTTGCACTAGTGTGGTGCATAGAACAGCAGCATCAGCATTTCCTGGGGAGTTGTTGGAAAAGCAGCAGCTCAGACCCAACCTCAGATGTACTCAACCAGAATCTGCATTTAAACAAGAGCCACAGGTGGTGTGCATACCTCAGGTCTGAAAGCGATTGTTCTAGGGAGGGAAAATGAGGATGTTGGTTCAGCAGCTGAGTTTACTTAGTGAAAATGCATAAGGACTGTGGAGTCCAATGACCAAATCCTGGCTCTCCTACTTCCTAGCTGCATAATTGTGGGCAAGTTACTTAATGAAGTCTCAGTTTCTCCAATGGGAGTAATAATGATAATAATAATTACCTCTGAGGGTTATCAAATGAGACAAATTATCAAATGAGGCCATCCATATAAAGTCCTATTCACAGTGCCTGAGACGTGGTTTGTGTTCAATACGTGTTAACTATTAATAATATTGATCATATCATTGCTGTTTTTGTTCCTACAGAGTTGATCCTTTTACCTCCACAAACCAACCCAGCACAAGGACAGCAAATACGTGGCATGTGTCTTCCTCTTTCACTCTCCAGAGTCCGTGACAGACATTGCCGATCAATCAGGATACTCCTCCTGGAGCCCAGGCTTGCCTTAGAATCTGTTTTGCACGAGGCTCCAAGATAGCTGCTACTAATTAGTGGAAGAAGGTAAGCAAGATAAAAACCACTGGCCATCTCTGGTTGACTTGGACATTTCCAAAGACCAAATCTCTCTTTTACTCTTTGCAACGCTGATATTCCTGCTAGCGACTGAACTGGGGACAAGGAAAGGAGGAGGGCAAAGACCTGCAGGAATTTTCCAGTCCAGGAGGCAGTGAGAGTGGCAGAGTCATCAACTCAGGGGAGCAGGAGAGAGAGTGTTCTGAGCAACATGCTCAACTAGGGGTACGCTAAGTTTGAGGTGTCTTAAGACATTCAAATGGGAATATCCAGGATGTATTAATAGTTGAAAATAGAGGTCTGTATATTGGAGAAACATATGGATTGGAGACAAAGAATTGGCCACCATCCATGGCAGACACTGTTGACTGTCCAAGAACTGTCTTCTCCCTTCTCAGATAACTGTGCCCCACTTTTGTTCACTTGCAGGAGGCTGGATCCTAGTCTAGCCTCAGATCCCAGCACTATGGATGAATCTTAATTAGCCCAATACAATCATAGGTAATCCCATTCCCTTTGCCAATGTTCAAGATTGGAAATGTAATCCAATTCTGGACAAGGAAATTGTAGGGGAAGTCTGCAGGCAGGATTCTGGAAAAGGCATTTTTATCTGTAAAAGGAGATAAAAAGAGACTCCTTCCCTTGGCTGCCTCTAGATGTGGTTCTGTGAGGAAGCACTGCTGGAGTTGCCAAGCCATCCTACAACCATGCGCGCACAAGCCAGGGGGCAAAACCCAACATGCTAAGGATGGCAGAGCAGAAAGATGGAATGAGACTGGATCTCTGATGACATCATCAAGCCACCAAGTTATCCAGCCCCAGAAACAACCGCAGGACTTCTTGTTATGTGATGATAGCAATGATATCCTTCTTGTTTAAGCCAGTTGAGTCAAGGCCTCCATTACTTTCTGCTGAAAGTATTCCAACCAATTCGCCACCTATGCAGGTAAATATCTACGTGATGGGGGTGACCACTAAAGCATGGGAGTGTTTGTAAAACTCAACAGAGTGTGCAGAGCTAGCAAAAAAGCAATGGGAAAGGCCAACAGTACGGAGAGGGAGAAGAAACGGACAGAGCAAAGGAGGCAGAGCAAGAGCACTGTTGGGGCAGGGAGAGAATGAGAACACACTATCGGGGTGCCAGTTAATAGAATAATGCAGAGGCTCAGGAAAACGTGTATGATAAGTAGAATGAAACGGCATATGGACATAGAGCTGAATTAGTTATGCAATAACAGGGTGGTGCAGAAGCCAGTGGGAAGAAGGAGGAGGAAATAGTTAATTTTTGGTTGACTGATGATCTGTATGATTGATTGCCTGTTGCAAGCTTTGGTCCCCCTCCCCGGCCACTCCCTGGTGGTCGGGACACCCCCGGTGTCCAAGACTTGGAAAGATTTGATGTTTTGGTGAGAAAGAAGCATCCCTTGGTGGATATGAAAGCCACATGTCCAGGGTGTCCGGGACAGTGGGGTTTACAGAATGCTACCCATTGTCAGACGGAGAGTCCTGACACCTGGTCCTGACCCTATCTTCTGCAGACAGAACATGAAAAACAGAATTTTCTTTATCACTTGTATGCGTTTCACTTATCCCTTGAGGGAAGCCACTTTGTTGCATTCTTGTTACCAGTACAGGGAACAGGCCCTGCTTCCTCGTACCCGCCCCCCTCCTTCCTCCTCCCTGCCTGCTCCCTGCCTGTCTAGTATACTCTGTGCTTCCTGGTCTTTGAGCACATGCTCCCCACTGTCAGGAACGTCCTTTCTCCTCATCCCATTTCTACATGTTAAAATGCCCCTTCCTGGCTGGGCGCAGCAGCTCACCCCTGTAATCCTAGCACTTTGGGAGGCTCAGGGGGAGGATTGTTTGAGGCCAGGAATTCAAAACCTGTCTGAGCAACATAACGAGGCCCCATCTCTATGAAAAATACAAAATTAGCCAGGTGTGGTGATGCATGCCTCTACTCCCAGCTACTTGGGAGGCTAAGGTAAGAAGATCTCTTGAGCTCAGGAGTTTGAGGCTGCAGTGAGCTATGACGATGCCACTGCACTCTACCCCGGGCAACAGAGACCCTATCTCAAAAATAAAAAACAAAAACCCTCTTTTTGTCAGGTGTCAGGAGACTGACACCTCCTCCGTGAAGCCGTCTCCCGTCTCCCCAGGTGGAAATCACTTCCATCGTGTTAGCATGCCCCTTCCACTCAGCTAGATCCTCTGTTCCCCTAAGCGCCAGTGAGGATGTATTTGGGGCATGTGTAGTCTCCTGGAAGACAAGAATATAGACTCAGAAATAAACGCAAAGCCTGCACAAAGTCTGTGCCACGTAAGGGCAGAGGGAGGGCACAGCGGAGAGAGGGAAGTGACCCTGTCCTCCCATCTGGGAATATCCTTGCCCCTCTTCCCTTCTCGGACTGTCTTTAAGTTGGAACAACTTGGCAAAGTAGGATGGCTAATCCCTTGGATGCTGGCTGTGAGCAGCCCTCCCAGGCCTGCCTTCCCCACGTTCTGAGAGCAAGTGACCTCACAGGCCTCCTTTGGGCCAGTCTCGCTCCGTGAGACTTCCCTCCTCTTGGCCTCTCTCCTGGGCCCCAGGCCCAGTGTCTGGCCACCCTCTCTTTATCTCTTTCTCATTGTGTATCTGTGATTGTTTCTTTCTCTGTCTGCCCATCTCTCCCAGGCACTGTCCTTGTCCTTCCTCACCTCTCTTCGTCACTCCCTGACTGAAATGAAGACCCTCCAAAGAAAACAGACAGGCTTCCTTGCAAACAAGAAGCTAGAGGCTGCTAACAGATCCCGGGCAGTAGGAAATGGACCCAAGGGAGACAAGGTTTTAGGGTCTACTGAGCAGAAGAGAAACTCACACAGTTCTTCAGACCTGATTAGAACTTGGAATGAAAGCACCGATCAAGATCCAAGGAGCCTGAGCCAGAAATGAAACCTGTCCGTTCATTGGTGTCCTAAGTCAGTGGCCTACATTTTTGGATTGTGCATGCCCAGCAGTTAAAAAAACTGAGCAGTACTCTCAATACATGCATGTCTACTTATTTATAAACCATAAATATAATAAAAATCATCAATTGTGACTGAGAATGCTCCCAACACTCTGTTTCCTTTCTTTTACAGTATTAAACCTCCCAGATTGCAGCTGGGTGCACCGCCACACCAGACTAAGGTTATATTCCATGTTCTAGCAGCTGAGTATGGCCATTTGGATTAAGCTCCTGCCACTGAGATTTGAGCAGAAGTGACGTGTAAATTCTTCAACCTGCTCTCCTCCCTCATATCCTGCACGCTGTCCCTGGGTTGGTAGCACACCACCTCAGACTCCAGGGCTAGGGGAAAACCTAGCAATGGCAAAGGAAGGTGAGGAGGGACCTGAGTTTCTGGGCGATCTGACGGAGCTGAGGCTGCCTACCAGCCTGGGCCACCTGCCTGTAGACACTTCTGTCTACTTTGGGTCCCACTGCCATGCAGCTGACCCTGAATTTTAACTATGCCACACTTTTATAACACTGTGTACATCATCAGTCACAAGCAGAGCATAGACTATGAAAAGGATGCTACTTTTCAAATAACCTTTTTATTTTAGAGTAAGTATAAATTTACAGAGATGTTATGAAGATAGTAGGAGGGTTTCCATATACCCCACACCCAGTTTCCCCTATCATTACTGCAATATCTGACATTACTGTGGTACATTTGTCGTAATTAGTGAACCAATATTGATATTTTATTCTTAACTAAGCCCCTGCTTTGTGATGGTATTTTTAAAATCAGTAGAAGTTTGCCATGTTCTTCCTCCCCCTGTGCGTCTGGCACACCCTGTGGTATGCGTACACCACGGGGAAAGCCTATCACAAGACCCGTTGGCCTTCTTGCTAGTCACATAGCCCAGGAATGAGCACTGACACCGGGGGAAGGGAGGCCAAGCTTTCCACGTTAGAGTCCGAGAGGTTTAAGCGCAGAGCAGGTACTATTAATAAGAAATGGCGTGGCTGGTATCACCAGGGATGAGTTCGGAAGGTTTCCTGGAGGTGGTGCCAGGGAAGCCAGGTATTGCTGAGAGGCAGCAACTGATGAAGATGAGAGGCTGGCGTTTCCAAGGTAGAGACTAGCCCTTGTGCAGCCCCGGGAGTGGGAAGGAGCAAAGGCAAGAAGTGGGTGGCAGTGAAGTAGAATCTGCTTTGCGTTAGGAATGTGGGCTGAGAAGCAGCACAGAGCAAGGCTAAGAGTCAGAGTGGTGGGCGGGAGGCGTCTGCCCCAGTCTTGGGTACTTTCCTTATTGCGGAGCCTGTCTGTACTTCTCAAAGCCCAAGGCGCTGTCGGTTCCGCTGGGCTCTGTGTATCCTGGCTCCTCATGAAAGCAGTGGGATTTTCCTTGCCCTGAGGGAGCCTGTGGATCTGGAGGGCAGCCATAATTCTGGAGAAAATTCAGAGCAAGACTCCCCTTTCCAGGACAGGCCACAAGATAAGAGCTATCAGGAGAATTAAGGCCTTTTCTGGAACATATGCCGAATGCACCCGCTGCATACGTCACACATTCCTTGCTGACAGCCTCTGTTCAAATTCTGATTCCCAGCAAGGAGTAAGAAGGAGGTGTTGTGTGGCTGTGCAGGGAAGACGCCCATGAACTGAAGGCGTCCAGGAATCACCTGCACTTCTTCTCATTTGGGGACATGAGCCCAGGGAATCGTGCCTGGTGGCCCAGCGTACTGGCCATCATCTAGGTCCGGTTTGTAGAAATAGAGGTATAGAACAAGGAGGTCACAGAGAGTTCTGAGTGGAAGCAACATAAGGTCCCATAAATACGGAAAGTATTGAAACCACCTGTTTATCTGCCCAGCCTGTGAGCATCCCTGCCGATGGAGGCTGGCTCTTGTTCCTTTTGGATCTTCACATCTACCTCGGGCCTGGCCTGCAATATGTGCTCAACAGATGTGTTGGATGAATTGTCCACCCGACCACCACTTACCTCATTCATGGCAGAACCAGCTGGAGCCTGGGTAGCCTGAGCCTTGGGTCTCAGAATCCTTTTCACCCAATTGCTTCTGGATCTCCAGCCTAGCAAAGTTCCAGCCATTTTCTGGTCTGCCGGGCGACTTGCACCTCCACCCCAAGAACGTCCCCACTCAACTCCTCCCCTGGTGGCTCAGCTGAGCTGATCAGAGCCTGGGGCTGATAAAGGCAGCTGTGGTCGCAGGGCTGTGGCTCATTTGGGTTGGTTCACATAGATCAGGCTGCCCCACGGGCTCTAGGAATTCTCCTTGTAAATGGGAAGGTACAAATGAGTACAGGCAGCATTGCTCAAACACATAATTTTCCATGGGTCCATAGAGGGCAGTGGTCTCCCCACGGGGTACACGTACCACAGGGTACTCAAGATGGATGGGCTTAGGAAGAACATGGCAAACTTGTATTGACTTAAAAAAAACCCATCAGGGCCTTAGCTAATAATAATGTATATACTGGTTCATTGCCTATGACAAATGTACCATAGTAATGTAAGATATTAATAATAAGGAATACTGGGTGTGAAGTACAAGGGAACCCTCTGCCTAGAGGATAAAATCCAAAAGGTTTAGGGTAGAATTAAGGTCCTCTAAAATCTGGCTGGAGCCCCCTGGAGTCCCCTGGTGTCTCCAACAACTTTCACACTCTCACGTGAATCTTTACTCTGATCACCCACTTCCCTCAAACATCCATGTTTCATGCAAATTTAATATTTGCCATTCCTCTGCTCAGCGCTTCCCAAGCCTCTGCTCAGATCTTCCTACGCTTGGGAGTGCCATCCTCCCACCTCTACCAACCAAAATCCTCCTGTCCCGTAAATTCTGAATCAAATCCCACCACCTCTAAGCTTTCCTGCCTCCCCTTTCACCTGCTGGGAGGTGATAAAACTCTCTCCTTCCTCTGTATTCCCATTGCCACATTTCCTCCCCAGCAACACAGTTAGTCCTGTGTACATCTGTGTCCAGCAAGAGACCATGAGCTGTGAGGCGCAGGATGCTGCCTCCCTGCTTTCCATTTCCCTCCCTCACTCAGGGTGCTCCTGGAACATCCCACACTGAGGAAGGCTGGGGGTGAGGGGCGAGTGGTCAATAGTTTTCTCTGTGTTGGAAGAGCGGGGCTTTCTTATTGGTTCACATTCTGAATGAGAGCATCCCAAATGGACCATCCTTCCTGTAAGCTTGGTGAGACCACTACTGTGCAAGACAGAGAGGATCTCGGGAACCACGAGATTGAGCAGGAATCATATGAATCAGCCTGTCAGGATGAGGAAGCTACTTAGAGCCCAGGCTGGGAGAAACTGGCTGGCCCAGTCCCTGGGAAAGGTCACCTGATCCCCAAGTGGGCAGGAGGACTGAGTTGTGAATTCGCAGGAAGCTCGGAGCCCAAAGAGGAGAGGGAGCAAGTCGAGGCATCCCCATGAAGCAACCAGCCCCTCTCCCTCCTCTCTCCTCGTCCCCATGTCCCAATGCCCTTGTTTCCCCTTCCACTCGGAAGGGAGGCAGGCAGCAGTGACAGCACACAGAAGAGACCACGGGCATGCAGCTGTTCCCTCTTTGGAATCCTCTTCAATACCCTTGTACAGATGGGCTCTAAATTTACCATGCTAAACTTTCTCTTGAATCTAAGGGGAAACAAAACATGTAAAGTCAGAATTGTTGGTAAACCATGTCTGGCACAAATGAATGATTTGTCAAATGAATGTCTAAAATTGCACCCACTTGGATGGGTCTCCCCGCAGCAGACCGTGAGGATGCTGGTGATGCAGCCATCCTGTCAGGCACAGACCGTGGCCACCACCTCCTGCCTGCTACCTCTGCCCTCCTGGGGGGGGTCCCTGGAGAGGCTCCCCCACAGACCCTAGAGAAACCCACTGGCCCCCAGAAAGCCACTGAGCCCCAGAGCTGTCACAGAGCTAGTTCCCATCAGTGGCCTTCTCCCAACATCCTCCATGCCACCCCTGCCCCCTTCCTCTGTGCCTTTTCCCTCTGAGTGCTGCTGGGACCCGGGGATGGAAGGCGCTTGGCAGCTCTGTGGATTTCCCAGGCAGCTGCTACTTCCCTAGACTCTGAGTGCTGGGTAACCTTCACCCCGACACAACCATGACCCTTGGGCTTGGAACCAGATTCATTAAATCCATCCATCTCCGTCTTCCTCTCCAGACGGGGTGGGGTGGACTGGTTTCTGGGAAGCAGCCGGTCCCCCACCACCCATAACGCTTGACTTCTGGCTCTGGGCAGGAACAATGAGACAGCTTGGGATAAGCTGTCCCTGCTTCACTGAGAAGGGCCCATGACACCAGCCTGAAAAACACAACCAGCTCTTCCTCCATTGGGTGTCAGAGACCCGCAGTCTCAGCAGAGAGTGCTGGGTCATTCACACAGGGAAGAACTGGCCAGAATCGCAAAGAACCCTAAACCAATCCTGTTTGGCTTTGCAGAAAGATAATTGTTTTTACTTTTCCTGCAGCTGACTCTCCTAGCTCCAGTGAATATTAACATCCGTGCACTCCCCAGGCAGGGATGGGGAAGCTGATTCTTGTGAGGCCCGGCTACAGACAAATCTGCACAGACATTCCACGTGGAAACAGCTGAGAGGCCATTCTCCGAGAAGTTTTTTAAAAGGAATAGACAAGAGTCTAAGTGCTGTGTGTATATTTTCTCTGCTTTGAAAACAAAGCCAGTCATAAAGTCTCAGTGCCGGAAGCGGACTTTGAGACCATTGAATCTAAGCTCCTCTTCACCTAACAAGGAGAGTGGAACCCACAGGCAGGTGGGGCGGGGAGGCTGCAGCTGAAACCCACCTGCTCGCCCAGCGCCCCTCACCCAACGGCTCTGCAACTCCACCGAGACATTGCTACCCGGTTACTATTTTTTTTGCACCTGCTGGGTGTGTCTTTTTTGATTGTGTCAGTGTGTACACTTTAGTGGCATATATCTTCTAATAACCTATAGGCTGGAAAAAAACGGGGCTTTTGGGTTTCCTCTTGTAAAATCTGTGTTAATGACACATCAGTGACTTGGCACAAGGTACCTGATGACTTCTAACTAACCTCTTCTGGCAACCATTTCAGGTGTTCCCCAGCAACATCCAGGGTTCAAGTCCTGGCTCTGGTACTTTCTGGCCATGTGACCTTGGGCAAGTGATCTAACTTCCCTCTGGAAGTAGTACCAAGGAGTGGCTTAGCAAGAGAGGGCTTTAGCCCCCACAACTTCCATAGTCACCCCCAAAACATGCAATGAGTAAAGTGAAAGCAATGAACAGTGAAAATCAGCTTCAGGACAAAATCTCCTGGTACCCCGCAACCAGATTGTACCCTATAAATCCCTCTGTTTATTAAAGTTCCGGAGTTGCCACTCTTCCCTTCCTCTCAATTTCCTCATTTGGAAAACGGGGAAAATAACACCTTATAGGGTTATGAGGAAGCTAAATAGGACAATCCATGTAAAGCACTTGGCACTTTGAAAAGCTGCTCAGTGCATGTCAGCATCAGTACCACGACTGGGGCTGGAAATTAATGATAAATAAAGCCTGGTCCCCACTTGCAAGATGCTCACAGATCCACAGAAGAGACAGAGGTTGTCAAATGACTGTGTGACATGCTCCATGACTCCACCCTTTTCAACAGCAGGATGGAGAAGATGTTGTTAACCAGAGAAAGGGACAATAACCACGAGCTGTTTGAGGAGGTCTGGGAAGATTTCACCACGGGTAAGATGCTCGAGCTAGAATCTGGAGTTTGCTAAGTAGGCATGCGCGTACCACACCAGCCAGAAGGAATCCCCTGCAAAAAGAGCCAGAGGTTTAAAGCTGCATGGCACCTTGAGGGCATGTGGGTGATGAAGCAGGGAAGTAGAGAGTAGCCGGGAAGGAGACTGGGGAAAGAGACAGCGTGTTCAGGAGAACGGGGCACGAGCTTGGAGTCAGCAGGACTCAGGTTCCAATCACAGCTCTGTCACCGGCCGGCCGCAGGAGCAGGTCCCTTTACCTCACAGAGAACCCTGTGGATGGCGGCTGCAGCTGGGGAGAGGGACATCCTCCAGGCTGTTACAACATCCCAGGAAAACGCTGAAGAGGGGCAGAGTTGCTAGTGGAGGCGGTGGTGATGCCCACAGAAGGAGAGGGCTGAGGGATTCGGTGAGCCGGGAGGCAACATCAGCACCCTGGTGGAACTTTAGAGGAGGTGAGTGATGGTGAGGAGGAATTGAGGGTGAAGTCCTTGCCAGCTTGAACTATACGGGTTTTTGGCCATGAATCAAGAGAAAAGAAAACCAGAGTACATAGAAAGTGCATGACAAAAGTTAGCATTGTTACTACTCTTGTCATTACTGAGTTTTCCTTTTGGAAAGAGACTTGCACTCTCCCCCTCCATCCAGGATGAATCAGCTTAGTCCCAGAGAGGCAAGGTCACGCTCCCAAGATCGTGGGGGGCGAGGGGTGGGAACAACAGGCAGTGGGGTGGAAACAAGTACTGGGGACTCCTTGGGCAGTGAAGCCAAGGTCATCGGGTCAGTGGCCATGTGTAGAAATAGTTGTACATTTAAGTTGTTAAAACCATGTTATGTACTATTTAAGTTGGTCTTAAAATGGTGTGTACTGCAGAAGGGGATTGGGCCCTTCCACAAGAGGCCAGTTGACATCAGGGGCCAGGTTATAAAAGTTGCTAACTGAGGCCAGGTGTAGTGGCTCACATCTGCAATCCCAGCACTTTCACGGGGCCGAGGCAGGAGGATTGCTTGAGCCAAGTTTGAGACCAAACGGGGCAACATAGCAAGACCTCGTCTCTCCAAAAAATAGAAAAATTAGCTGGACATGGTGGCCTGTGCCTGTAGTCCCAGCTACTCAGGAGGCTGAGGCAAGAGGATCACTTGAGCCCAGGAGTTTGAGCTGTGAGCTATGATGCTGCTGTGAGCTATGATGATGCCACTGCATTCCGCCCCTTGTGTCTAAAAAAAAAATGTAAAGAAAAAGTATTGCTACCCAGTGCCTTCATGGATAAAACCCTAAAACTATGTCTGGAGGGCTGATCTTGAAGGCCAGAGCCCTGGAGTGGTAGTAGTCACACTGCGGGTTTCCCTGGCCCCTACTCTGTGAGCAACCCTTCTTGGCTCAGTGGCTGGGCAGAAGGGAGAACTGAGAGAGCATCTGCACACACATGTGCCCACGGGAGCAAACTGGAAAGTCCTCTCCATCTGGGTGCCCTCCCGAGGGTGGAGCTATACGTGTGTGTATGAGGGAGGGGGATGGGGGCAAGGAGTACAGGGGGTCTTTGCACACCAGGAACAGGGAGGGAGTCCATGGACTTGCACATG
This sequence comes from Lepilemur ruficaudatus, assembly GCA_963574885.1. Classification (NCBI taxonomy): domain Eukaryota; kingdom Metazoa; phylum Chordata; class Mammalia; order Primates; family Lepilemuridae; genus Lepilemur; species Lepilemur ruficaudatus. The sequence continues at coordinate 73,861 of CAUYRT010003881.1, read as the reverse complement.
ATTCTAGCCAAGCAAGGAGCCTCCTCCAGTGGAAGAAGAGCCAGCCAGGGCCTGCCAGGCTCTCCCCAATTCCCCTCTATTTGCAGTGGGCAGTGTGCACCTTATGCCTGGCCTGCTGGCCCCAGACATGTCCGGCATCCCACACACAGGCTCTCCAAGCCTCACCCTGCCCTCCTCAGAGCCCCCACGCATCGCCTAAACTGAGAGCAGGCGGCAGCCCCCGGGTCCAGCACAGGCTGGCAGGAAAAGGCTGACCCCTCTAGTGCTCTAGCCCCCAGCTGTCGCTCCCGTCCATGCCTACTGGCACCATGTGGCAGAGAGCAGCCCCCACCCCCAACCCAGTCTGGTCCAACAGGCACAGCTTAAGTTTCCACAGAAACTCTGCCTTTCCTGGGGCTTGGAGCAGGCTCGGCAAGGAGGGAGGTGGGTGGCTCCTGGCAGGGTATGGTTACCGCCGCTATGAGGCACGGCAAATTCTGGCAGAAGGGGACGGCGTAGTCTATTGTTGGTTCCTGTTCCTCTACTCCCTGAAATCCAGAATAACAGCAATCACATTTAAGTGTCCCTTTAAACCTTTCTAAGAACTTTCCAAACTTTCCCTCACTTGATCCTCATGATTTTCCTACAAGCAAGCATGTAATTAAGATTAACCCTTTTGGGCCAAAGGAGAAACAGATACTAGAGGGGGTGAGATGACGCATGGCTATTCAGCTGGCATGGAACCCGCGGGCCCCTCCCCATGCCACGCCATGGCCACCACCACACAGTCCATACTTGCTGGAGATGCTACAATGGACATCTGTACCTTTCGTGGTGGAGATGCCACCACGAAAATGTCTTTGCACTTTCACAGCCTCCCCCAGCACAGAAGAACCTGGAAGTGTCCTGTTTAGGGAGTGCATGGGGCAGTGGAGGCAAAGCAGTGCCCTGCTGGGCCATGTCGGGGCACTGGGACCTGCTCTGCCTTCTCCTCCGCAGCCTGTGGGACTCATGTGCAGTCAGCTCTGGGTCCTGAGCAGCGTTCCTCCTCATCAACATGAGAACCCCACGGACAAAGATGCTCTGTCTGCGTTCTTCCATGGAGGCAATGGGAAGCTAGCACGGGGAGCAGAAATGAGACAGGGCTGTGAGGCGAGGGAGGGCGTGCAGGCTGTGTGCGTGGGGGGGCAGGGAGTTTCTGGGGTTTGCTCCACATAGCCCACCTCTTGGCGGTTCCCTGTGTGGACATACCAACTGGATCCTATTCTGGCTTCACACGAGAATGCCTCTGAAGTCAGCCCATTCCTCCTCTCTCCTGAATCCCAGGGCCAAGATCTTGGAGTCCCTGCCCCTGCCTCAGGGCAGGCTCATCCTGAAACTCCACCAGAGGATGCTCCAAATCCTCACCTTCAAATCTCCAGGGAAGGAGATGCCCTGACGATCTCTTCCTGGATCCCTAGACTCAGATGGTTTCTACGGTCTTCCTTGGATCTAGCCAAAGTGTTTCCTGCTGCATTTTTAAAAGAGCTCTCCTTGGGATCTCTGTGGAGGAGAGCAGGCACAATGCCAACAAGCAGGAAGTGAAGTCACCATGTCGGTCTTTTCCCTCTTCTCTCCCCTCTCCTCCCCTCCCTCCTCTTTCCTGTCACCCCGATGCCCCCACCCTCAGGGCTGCTTGTCAGATGTTTGCGCTGTGACGAGTGATGCCTGTGTGTACAGTGCCTTGATGTGTTGTCGATTTTTGCCATGAGCCTTCGGGCTTCTCCTGGTAGCCCTGACAAGGGAAATCCCATAATGAGGGATTTCACGGAGCTCCACAGGCCGGGGGAGGCTTTTCTTTCCATCTGTCATTTTCCTTTAAGCTCTGACCTTTCTGTTCCCACGTGAGGCGGTACTAGGAAGAGGCTTGGGCTGGACAGCAAACGTCTGGGTTGGACCCCGGACTAGGCTGCCAACGAACCAGAGCAAGTCGCCTGGGTTTTGGACAGCATTAAAACCAGAAATTATGGAAGACAGTGCACATTTTAGGGCATGTGATCAGAGGCAGGGAAGGAGGTGAAGAGAAGAGTTTAAAGAAAGGAGAGCCCCTTTGGTTCAGAAGGAGGTCTCCCTACACGGAAGTAGAAGGCAAAACAGCCTAGGAGCACCCCCTCCATCCCTCACCCCCATGTCTGGACATCCCTGGCCAGACACTCAGGGATTTCATTTTTTATCAAAGAAAGCGGAGGCTTCAGAGTCCAAAACAGGTGGGCTTGAATATTGGCTCCACTGCTTGCTTGCAAGTTGGAGCAACCTTGCAAACAACCTCGCTAAGCACCTTGGGCAGGTTGCTTAGCATCTTTAACTCTCAGTTTCCTCACTTGAAAGTCTGGGGTCCTACGCAGGCTTCACAGGGGTGCTTTGCGAGTAAAGCAGGATGATAGCAAGAGCTTGGCGGAGCACCTGCAGACAGGTAGCACTTCATCAAGGGTGGCTACGAGTTTTTTCAAATGAGGATAGAACCTCAACATCAACCAGAAGATAACAGAAACCAAAACGCCCAGACTTGGGTTCTTTTTGCTGACAGAAGCCCCCGAAACTCCCCAGAGGGGCCCAAAGCGGGACCAACAGCTGATGGGAAAGCAAGCTCAGGGCTTTGATGCCAGCAAAGGGCCATGTTCTGACCAACTTTCCCATGTCAGGTCGATAGTGAGACTGGGAAAAAAATTCACGGTCTCCAAGGCTCCAAGACAAAATACCCGCCCGGCACTGCTTTGAAAGGGCAAACCCTTCGAGATGCACAAGGATTTTGATTGTTTGAAATGTTGGTAACATTTCATCTTCCCAGAGACCTTGTTCATTTATCAGGGTTCTTAAAACCCTTTTGTTCATAAGCTTGTGGTGAGGACAGAAAACATTCTATCTACTATCAGAGCACAGCTGTTCAGCGACAGAAAGACTTAGGGGAAAAGCCCTTAAAAAAAAAAAAAAGGAAGGGGGTAGGGAAACACCAGGGCTACAAACATGGGAAAAACAAGGAGGGCTGAAAGGAGGCCTGGCCAGCAACAGCTGCCTCACAAGAACATGCTGTTTGGGGAAGTGTGAGAAAGGGAACCCGCCCCGACAGCGACAGCGGGCCTCCCAGGGGGCTCCGCAAACACTTCCACCTAGGCGAGGCCCCCAGAGTTGGGCTCCTGCACACTGTGGGGTTCCTGGCAGTCCTGAGGCCCCGACCAGGGCCCCAAAAATGTTTGAAGTAGGTGTGGAGCCTTGAGTAACATCTAAAGGGCCAGTGTGGCTGGGTTAAAAAAGGCCTAGTGGAAAACTCTGTCCATCCAAGGCCACAGAAGACCAGGAAACATTTTCTAAAAAGGGCTTTGATTGCTCCTGAAAGCACAAGACAGAGCGGGCAGGGCCGGGCCAAGGCAGCGACCACGTGGTGCTGGCCACCGGCCGTGTGAGACCAGGGCACACAGGTCCAGAGTCTCGGATTCATTTGCAGCTCTTAATTATCCAGTCAAGGATCATGTACAACTGAACGGATTCAGATGAAGGAAAATCACGTCCATGTTTATGAAACATTTGAATAGTAGACTTCTTAAGCATGTGATTTTATTCCACACTTCAAGCCAAATTCTAAAAGGGAAAAAAGATTAAAGTAAATGGAGGTAAATTTTCAACACTGAAAATGACAGTCGCCTTGTTACGTGACACTAGTGTATTAGAGACATCACGAGCACGAGCTCCGGAATCAGGAAGACCTGGGTTTAAATGCTGGTGCTGGGTGACCTGGAGAAAATGTTCCAGCTCCTCTGTGCCTGGGATTCCTCATCAGCATGACAAGAATAAAGGCACCGACTTCGTAGGGTTGCTGCCATGGCTACACCAGCTACCATATATGAAGTGCTTAGAAAGGGCTGGAACCTAACAAGCTGCACAAAATCAGAAGCTATAATTTTAATGAGATGGGGGTTATCATGAGATTTTGTTGCCATAAGAAGAGCCAGGTCAGGAAATTTGGCTGGTCTCAGCTTCACCACTAACTGGATCCCAAAACACCTCCAGGCCTCAGATTCCTCTGCCGGAGGCACATGACAGCGGCTAACCCGTCTGATGTGAATGTTGTGATCAAAGAAGCTTACGAAATGTAAAGTCACCTATGAATGTGAACTATGGTTATTATAAAGTGCTCTTGTTATGCAATGCATTCCCTCTTGTTCAGCAAACATTCTAATGCAAGAGCTTTGATCAGCTAATCATTCTATCTCATACCTGAGACTTGAGCGACTTTGTATCGTGATTCTCAACAAACGAATTGCAAAGAGAGAGTGAGCCAGAGAGAGAGAGAACGGAGACAATCAGGGAATTTTGATCATGCTAGGGAATCACTGCTCATTATTTTTGGTTGTGATAATTGTATTGTGGATATGTATGTATGTAAGAGAGGGTCCGGACATAGTCACATATGGAGTATTTACAGATGCAATTACATGACGTTTGGATTTGCATAAAGTCACTGGGTGGCAGGGAGAGCTGGGATCAGGTATGGAGAAAGGCGATTGGCCATGTGTTAATCCCTGTAGCAGCTGGGTGAGGGGCTCATTGTAGTTAATTATATAATATTACAGTCCCTACTTTTATGTTGGGAAGTTTGCCATAATAAACAAAAACCAATGCAAACAAAATCTGAAAAGGGTATCGACGAGTAAGCATCTGTGATGGCAGCTGAGGGCCGTGTGGTGTCCTGCCTGGAGTGTCAGATCCCCTGGATACACAAGAAGATGCCCGGTGACGGAAGAAAACTGGGAACTGGACAGCCTGCTACACATGAGGCCTTGTGACTCGAATATGTCACTTAATTTCTCCAGGCCACAGTTTCTTCATCTTCAAAGTGAGCAGGTGAGACTCAGATGCCCCTTTCAGTGTTAACATGGTATAATTTTTAGGGATCTCAAGCAGTCAGGTACATCTTGCCAGATTTTCTGAATGGAATATATAACTCTCACTTTCAAGCAAATAAAATCATTTAAAATGTACCAGAAATGCTCTTTATTTCAAGAAACACCGCAAGAGAGTATTTACCTAAGTGACAAGTCTTTTTTGAAGTGTGTACTTTCTTCCCCAATTTATTTGTGGCTGCAAATTTGCTCGTTACAGTAAAAAAATCAATTAACCAAAACATTCAGAGTTCGCAGAAGTTCCTCCAAACTTCATTTTTATGAGCGGAATGTTAACTTAAAGAAAAAAAATCCTTTATGTTTCTCTCAAAATCAAGTGACTTCTCTCCAAAACAGGAGTCCACTTTCCTGTCTTAGCAGGCATACAGCAAGAACGCCACCTGCTCGGTGATCTTCTGGCTTGAGGTTACTGCCGGGTGCCAGCTCTCGCCATCTGGGACTGGAGATGTAGGCAGAATGGGGAGAGGTCAAGTTGAGTCTACAGTGATGCCTTCTTCTGCAAGGTGCATTTTCAACATCAATCCTCGTATGAACCACCTTTATTCTCCTCTAAGTGGAAGACAGAAGAAAGAAGAGCAATCAATCAAGTGTTCCGATTGGCTGAAGCAATGCATCAAGGTTTTACTGAAATGGGTTTTCTCCCTGCATCCCTCATTTTCAAATGCTTCTCACATTTCTCTATGCTACCCTAAAGGCTCAAAATACAATTTTCTAGGACATGGCCTGTGACTCTCTCTCTTATTTTTTCCAAGAAGTACCTGATTTTGTCCAGCATGGATTCAACACTGATTTGTACTCGCAAGAGTGCCCTATCGCATCTATTATTGAAAACGCAGGCTAGAAATGTATTTGGACAATCGGCAAGCTGGAGTTTTTTGAACAACTACTATGTTCAGACACTTATGAGGAGCTACAGGAGCTACAAAGGAGTGAGAAGGTCCCTGGCTTCTTTTTGTTGAGAGACATAGCAGAGATAACTCGTGGATTTTGATGGCAAGGGTTCCAACACTGTGTTCAAGTCCCAGCTTTCCCTTAGCTGCGGAGTGCTTGGGCCTCTTTCTCCTTCTATGTAATATGGTAATAAAGATAACACCAACTCTTAGGGTTTGGGGTTTGAGGGAGGATTAAATGAGATAATCCCTGGAGGGCAGTTACAATAGTGCTTGGCACACAGTAAGTGCTCAGTAAGTGTTGTCTAAGGATTTGAAAAATATATTCATGCAAGAAGTCACTAATATCAGGAGACACTGTCCCAGTGAGGTGACCAAGATACATAATGCCCAAGATGAGATGAATAGTAGAGAGTGTGTATTTGCTGTAAAAATGGGGTATATTTTGGGGGGACCAGGACAAAGTGGGCTAGCTTCAAGAGTGTCCGAGGCTTCCATCACCTAAATGACTGATCCGAGCCTTGGCCCCCTGAATGAATGCAGACTGGTCTGGACCTCAGAGCAGGTAGGCTTCCTGTGCCCTGAATAGAGCTGCGAGTTCTAGGGATGTGGGGGATGGCCGGTCAGGAAGGGATTCATGGACAGGGGGCACTGGAGCTGAGGCTTCAAAGATGGGTAGGGTTCCAGAAGGTTCGGAGGCAGGGGTAATGAAGAGGCCAACTTAAAATGGCCCATCTCCTCCCTCTGGAGGCCCCCTCCATGGTCACCACTGCCAGGGTTGAACATTGTGCACTGTTAGAAATGGACTCATCTCTTCCCCTGAAATTCCCCAGCTGCTGCTCAAACAGAAACATACTTTTTCTAGCCTGGCTCTTAGGACAGCTGCTCCCTACACCCCATCTTCCACAGAGCAGCCCTTCTCAGATCTGAAGGCTGAGGTCACACCAGCCCTTCCCTCAGGTTTTCCCCTCTCCCAAGGACCATGTTCTGCTGGTCTCCTAGAAGCCACGACTCGTCTGTGTGCACTGCCTGGCACAGGGGTGCCAAACCCACGAGTGGGGTTTGAGGCCTTGCTGGCAGGGCCCCCAGGCTTGTGGCTGCTGTCTCAATGCCCTGCCTACTGCCCTCCACCCTCCAGAGCTCTGGGGATGTGGTCGGCTGGCATCCCTTCCCAGCTCAGTCCAGAGACTTTATTCTGAGGAGCCCACTCAGGCCATTGCCGGAGACTTCAAGTGAGAAACAAAACAAAAACTGGGGAATGTCTTCCTATTTTATCACAAAGCATAAGCAGTAAAACATAAATTCAACTCTGTCACTTACCATTGGGGTGACCTTGGGCAAATTAAATAATCTTTCTGTGCCTCAGTTTCCCAATCTGCTAAACAGGGATAATAGTAATCTCTATCGTAGTGTTGTTTTAAGAACTGGATGAGTCAATATAAAAGAAGCATCTAGGGTTTCTTTCAGGATGGCTGACTAGAAGCATTTCAAGCACACCTCATCCACTTAGAATAACCAAAGCTGTGTGTGACAACAACACTTTGAACACATTATCCAGAAGGGAATATGGAAACGCAATAGAAAAGAACAGGAAGCACCAAAAACTACGAAGGAGAAGGAACACAGGCAGCCTGTTCGGCGGGGACTGGCTGGTAACGGGGAGGGGGTGAGCGAGAGTCTTTCTGTGGTCCACTTTCTCACTGGGTAAGGCTACAGTCCAGGCCACAGGAGAGCACTTTGACTCTCCCAAGGCCTGAGTCTAACTTAGGGAGCAGCAGGGAGACATGAGAAGAAATGGTTCCAGGGAGGGAGCTCGCCCTGGGTCTCATGTCCTTTCAGCAAGACTCCATTTTCAACCCGAGTTTTTGGCAGATTGTGCGCTGTCTTGGGAACCAGTGGCTCTAGTCCCAGGCATTAGGGAAACTCAGGCTGTTGCTTGTGGAACTGGGATGTCAGTGGCGATGGGCTGCCACACCAAGGCTGAGAAGTAACTGTGCCATGGGCTGCAGCTGCCAGCACTGGAAAGTGGGTGCCACTCCTGGGACTTGAGCTAGACAAGAGGCTTGGTTTTGAGCTGGGCAGGGGTACCTATGGCCTGGGGCTGAGTTGCAGGCAAGACTCCATCTGCTGGTTCTGATGGGTCAGCCAGGTAGGCTATGAAAGCCAGGACTAGGGAGAAGGAGAGGAATATATGTCCACCACCCACCGGCCAAGGCTGTGGCCACTGGGGCTGGCCCTACCCTCCCTGTGGCAGGACCTCAGCACAGCAGCTACTGCTCCTCACCCACACAGATATTCTGCAAGGGGTGTAAGAATCGTCCTATTTGTCATGGCTGATGCATGCACTTGCTATTAGGGAGCCTGAGCACAAGCCCACCCAGTTCAGCCCAACCTGGCTTCACCTTCCTCTTTAAGACAGAGTGTGGGGTCCAGGGTCCTGGGGGTTGCACAACCCAATTCACCACCTGGGACACCAGTGTATTCCTCCCTGGGGATTGAGGTTGGGCCTAAACAACCTACCACAACCAGCCAGCTTAGCTGGCTCCTACCTGTAAGCACCACCAGCTGGCCTGGAGGCCAGCTTACATAGGCATTTGCAACCACTTCCAACACAATTGCAAAGTGCTTGGGATCCAGAAGAGCATGTCATCACCACAATAGTCATCGCCCATGCCACACCAACCACACAGGGGCTCGAGAGCCTGCTGACCCACCTATACACTACTACCACAACTGGCATATGAGAAATCCCCCCAGGAGCCCAAGAACTGGCCCACCTGGAACCACCAACACAGGTACCAGTGCATGCCTCCCCAGGGCACAAGGATAGACATGCTTATCCCACCACTGCTACCACTAAAACCTGAAGATGGGGCCCATCTGGTGTTCCAGTCCACAGGACAACTTCTATACAGCCTCCACTAATAACCACACCCTAACACATTAAGGAAACCACAGATACCACTAACACTGTTTACAGTCAAAGAAATCATATAGAGACTTCACTACTGCATGTGCCCAGAAGCAAATCCAAAGAATCCTACTCAATTAAAATCATAGTCACATCTTCAGGGAAAATTCCCCTCTACCCCAAAGTAATTTCAAAAACAGGAAGAAGAGACTATTACACCAGATGAGCAAAAATCAATGTAAAGACACAGGAAATAGGGCCAGGCACGGTGGCTCACGCCTGTAATCCTAGCACTCTGGGAGGCCGAGGCAGGTGGATTGCTCAAGGTCAGGAGTTCGAAACTAGCCTGAGCAAAAGTGAGACACTGTCTCTACTAATAATAGAAAGAAATTAATTGGCCAACTAAATATATATAGAAAAAATTAGCCGGGCATGGTGGCACATGCCTGTAGTCCTAGCTACTCGGGAGGCTGAGGCAGGAGGATAGCTTCAGCCCAGCAGTTTGAGCTTACTGTGAGCCAGGCTGACGCCACGGCACTCTAGCCTGGGCAACAAAGTGAGACTCTGTCTAAAAAAAAAAAAAGACACAGGAAACATGAAAAAGTAAAGTCATATGACACCCCAAAATGAACATAATAATCCTCCAGCCACAGATCATAACCAAAAGTAAATTCTCAAAATCCCAGATAAAGAATTCAAAATACTGATTTTTAAAAAGTTCAGTTAGATGTGAGAGAAATCTTGAAAATCAATTCAAGACATAAATGAGAAATTTACCAAACACAGAGATAGCTAAAAAACAAAATCAAACAGAAATTCTAGAAATGAAGAATTAATAGAATGAAATAAAAAATACATTGGAAATCTTTAATAACAGACTAAACCAAGAAGAAAAAAGAATTTTAGAACTTGAAGACAGATCTTTTGAAATAATTCAGTTAGACAAAAATAAAGAAAAAAATGTAATGAACAAAGCTTCAAGACATTTGGGAAAACATAAAGCAATTGAGTTTACAAGTTATTGATATCCCAGAGGGCAAAAAGAGATCAAAAGGTTTAGAAAATCTATTTAGCAAAATAATAGATGATGATTTCCCAAGTTTAGCAAGAGATTTAGACATCCAAGTAGAGGACGTTCAGCAATTCCCAATCAAATACAATGCAAAAAGGACTTCACTATGGCACATTATAATCAGACGGTCTAAAGTCAAAGTGAAAGTGCAAATTCTATTATAAAAACAGTAAAAGATAAATGCCTAGTCACCTATAAAGGAAATACCATCAGATTAACAGCAGACTTCTCATCAGAAACGTTACAGGCCAGAAGGGAATGGGATAATATATTCAAAATATTAAAAAAAAAAAAGCTGCCAACCAAGAATTCTATTTCTAGCATGATTACCTTCTTAAATGAAAGAAGTCTGTTTTTCCAGACAAGCGAAAAATGAGGGAATTTGTTGCCACCAGGCCAGCCTCACAAGAAATGCTCAAGGGAATCCTAAACTTGGAAGTGAAAGGATGACATTTACCATCATGAAAACACAGAAAAGTTTAAAACCCACTGGTAAAGCAATCACACAAAGGAGGAAGAAAAAGGAATCAAATGGCACTACTAGAGAATTTCACCATATCACAATGACAAATAGAGAAAAAGAATTTATAAAACAACTAACAATATAACAAGAACAAAACTTCACATATCAATAATAATCTTGAAAATAAATGGATTAAATGCTCCACTTAAAATATATAGATTGGCTGAGTGGATTAAAAAATGATATAACTATATGCTGCTTAAAGAAATTCACTTTACCTATAAAGATACATATAGACTGAAAGAAAAGGAGTGGAAAAAGAAACTCCATATGAATGGAAAGAGAGCAGAAGTAGCTTTCCTTATATTAGATAAAAAAAGACTATAAGTTAAAAACAGTAAAAAAAAAAAAAAGGTCATTATATAATGATAAAGGGATAAATTCAGCAAGAGGTTTATAACAATTCATCCTAAATACTCACCCAACACGAGTACCCAGATTCATAAAACAAATATTACTAGACCTAAAGAGAGGATAGATAACAATACAATAATAGTGAGGACTTCTGTACCCCACTCACACCATTAGACAGATCATCTAAACAAAAAATCCACAAGGAAACACTGCACTTAAGTTGGATATTAGACCAATTGGACCTACCAGACATTTACAGAGCATTCTATGCAACAACTGCAGAATATACATTCTTTTCATCAGCACATGAAACATTTTCCAAGACAGACCATATGTTAGGCCACAAAACAAGTCACAACAAATTTTAAAAAACTAAAGTCATATCAAATATCTTCTCAGCCACAGTGAATAAGACTAGAAATCAATACCAAGGGTAACTTTGGAAACAACACACATACATGCAAATTAAATAACATGCTCCTGAATGACCACTGGGTCAATGAAGAAATTAAGACAGAAATAAAAAAAATTTTGAAACAAAATAAAATGGAAACACAACATACCAAAATCTGTGAAATACAGCAAAAGCAGTGCTAAGAAAGAAATTTATACCATTAAAAGCCTATATCAAAAAAGTAGAAAGATTACAAATTAACAATTTAACAGCCCACCTCAATGAACTACAAAAGCAAGAAAAATCCAAACCCAAAATTAGCAGAAGAAATAATCAAGATCAGAAAAGAACTAAATGAAACTGACTAAAAAACAATACAAAGCATCAAAAAAATGAAAATTTGGTTCTTTGAAAAGATAAATAAAGTTGATAAACAACTACTAGACTAACCAAGAAAAAAAGAAGAACCAAACAAGCAAAATCATAAATGAAAAAGGAGACATTATAACTGATACTACAGAAATACAAAAGACCATCAGAGATTATTATGAACAACTATGCATTCACAAACTAGAAAAGCTAGAGGAAATGGATAAATACCTGGAAACATAACATCTACCAAGATCAAATCAGGAAGAAACAGAAAACCTTACTGAGATTGAATCAACAGAAATAAAAAGTCTCCCAGTAATGAAAACCTGGGACCCGATGGTTCACAGCTGAATTCTACCAAACATACAAAGAAGAACTAATGTCAATCCTCCTGAAACTATTCCAAAAAATCAAATAAAAGGGAATTATCCCAGCCGGGCGCAGTGGCTCACGCCTATAATCCTAGCACTCTGGGAGGCCGAGGCGGGCGGATTGCTCAAGATCAGGAGTTCGAAACCAGCCTGAGCAAGAGCGAGACCCTGTCTCTACTAATAATAGAAAGAAATTAATTGGCCAACTAAATATATATAAAAAAAAATTAGCCAGGCATGGTGGTGCATGCCTATAGTCCTAGCTACTCTGGACGCTGAGGCAGAAGGATCACTTCAGACCAGGAGTTTGAGGTTGCTGTGAGCCAGGCTGATGCCATGGCACTCTAGCCCGGGAAACAGAGTGAGACTCTGTCTCAAAAAAAAAAAAAAAAAAAAAAGAGAGAGAATTATCCCTAACTCATTTTATGAGGGCAGCTTCACACTGATACCAAAACCAGATAAGGATACAACAAAAGAGGAAAACTGCAGGTCAATATCCCTAATAAACACAGACACAAAATCCTCACCAAAATACCAGCACACTGAATCCAACAGCACATCAAAAAGATAATACACCACAATGAAGTGGGACTTATACCATAGATGCAAGGATAGCTCAACATATTCAAAGCAATAAACATGGTGCATCACATCAACACAATAAAGGACAAAGACCATCTCAATAGATGCAGAAAAAGCATTTGACAAAATTCAACATCTCTTCATGATAAAAACTCTCAATAAACTAGGCATAGAAGGAACATATCTCAAAATAATAAAGGCCATAAAAGACAAACCCACAGCTAACATCATACTGAATGGGGAAAAGTTGAAAGCCTTTCCTCTAAGACCTGGAACAAGACAAGGATGCCCACTTTCACCACTTCTATTTAACATAGTACTGGAAGTCCTAGCCAGAGCAGTCAGACAAGATAAAGAAATAAAAGGCCTTCATATTGGAAAAGATGAAGTCAAATGGTCCCTCTTTGCTGATGATATGATCTTATACCTACAACAACCTAAAGATTCTACCAGAAAACTTTTAGATTTGATAAATGAATTCAGTAAAGCTGCAGGATACAAGCTCCATGTACAAAAATCAGTAGCATTTCTTCACACTGAAAACAATCTAGCTGAGAAAGAAATCAAGAAGGCAATTGCTACAATAGCTACAAAAAAAAAAATCTAAAAAAAAGTTTAACCAAGGAGGCAAAAGATCTCTACAAGGAAAACTATAAAACACTGATGAAAGAAACTGTAGATGACACAAAGAAATGAAAAACATCCCATGCTGATGGATCAGAAGAGTTAATATGGTTAAAATGATCATTCTGCCCAAAGCATTCTACAGATTTAATGCAATTCCTATCAAAATGCCAATGTCATTTTCCACAGAATTAAAAAAATCCTAAAATTCATATAGAACCAAAAAAAAAGCCTGAATAACTAAAGCAATCCTGAGCAAAAAGAACAACACTGGAAGCATCATATTACCTGATTTCAAAACCTATTACAAGGCTGTATTAACCAAAACAGCATAATACTCACATAAAAATATACATGTAGATCAATGGAACAGAATAGAGATCCCAGAAATAAAGGCACATACTTAACAGCCCATTAATCTTTGACAAAGCTAATAAGAGCATACACTAGGAAAGGACACCCTCTTCAATAAACAACGCTGAGAAAATTCGATTGTCATATGCAGAAGAATGAGATTGGATCTCTTTTTCTCACCATACATAAAATCAACTCAGGATAGATTAAAGACTTAAACTACAAAAATGCTAGAAGGAAACATAAGGACAACTTTTCTTACCATTGATTTAGGCAAATAATTTACGGCTAAGACCTCAAAAACACAGGTGACAAAAACAAAAATAGATAAATGGCACTTAATTAACCTAAAAAGCTTCTTCACAGCAAGAGAAATAATCAACAGAGTGACAAGACAACATGTTGAATGGGAGAAAATATTTGCAAACTATTCATCCAACAGGGCACTAATATTGAGAATGTACAAGGAACTCAAACAAATCAGCAACAACAACCCCAAGCCAAACTTATGTCATTTTCCTCTTAAAAAGTGGGCAAAAGACATGAATAGACATTTCTCAGAAGAAGACATACAAATGGCCAGAGGTACACGATAAAAGGCTCAACATCACTAATTATCAGAGAAACGCAAATCAAAACCACAGTGAGATATAATTTTATCCCAGTCAGAATGGTTATTATTAAAAAGACACATAATGAGTGCGATGCGCACCATCTGGGGGATGGACAGGCTTGAAGCTCTGACTCTGGGGGGAGGGAAGAGGGAAAGGCAACACACATAACCTAAACATTTGTACCCCCATAATATGCTGAAATAAAAAAATTTATAAAAAAAAGAATGGTTATTATTAAAAAGACAAAAAAATGACCAATTTTGGCAAGGATGCAGAGAAAATGGAACTCTTATATACTGTTGGTGAAAATGCAAATTAGTACAACCCACTACGGAAAACAGTATGGATATTTCTCAAAGAACTAAAAATAGAACTACCATTTGATCCAGCAGTCCCACTTCTCGGTATCTACGAGAGGGGAAAAAACCAATATAATAAAAAGTTACCTGCATTTGTATGTTTATCATAGCACTACTTACAATAGCAAAGATATGGAATCAACCTTAGTGTCCATCAGTGAATGAATGGATAAAGAAAATGTGGTATATACACAATGGAATGCTACTCAGCCATAAAAAAGAACGAAATCATGTTATTTGCAGCAACATGGATGGAACCAGAGGTCATTATCTTAAGTAAAACAAGCCAGACACAGAAAGACAAAATGGCACATTCTCATAAGCGGGTGCTAAAAAATGTGTACACATGGACATAAAGAGGGGAATGATAGACAATGGAGACTCAGAAGGGTGAGGGGGTGGGAGGGGGGAGGATGATGAGAAATTACTCAATGGGTACAACATATGTTATTTGGGTGATGGATACCCTAAAAGCCCTGACTTGACCACTGCATAATCTGTGCATGTTACCAAATTTCACACGTACCCTATACATTTGTACAAATTTAAAAAAGAACTATTTAAGACAGTGCCTTATATAGAGTTAGGGCACTATTAGTATATTGTTGTTGTTGTTACAGTGGTTTAGAGTGCAGGGTACCAAATCAGGCAGACATTGGAGATACCAATTAACCTATCAGAGCCTCAGTTTCTTCATCTTCTTAAAATGGGGACAAAAGTCATACTGACTTCATTAGACTGTTGCAAGACCAAACGAGATGATGCAAACTGGTGGCTTTATGTTAATGATTTAGCCCAGTCCTTGGCACATGTCAAGTGAGGAAAAGGCTTATACCTTAAATAAGGGAGAAGAAGAAGAAAAATGTTGAAAGAAAGAAAAAGAAAAAAAGGAAAAGAAAGGAGGGGAAAAAGGAAGGAAGGGAGGGAGGGAAGGAGGAAGGAAACCTTGGCTGATAAAATAATGACCAGTCATTAGAGATCTAAGAAGACCTGCAACCCAGCCTGCAAAATGCAGCTGGCTGCAACGTTTTGTCCAGTCTGCAGCCTTCTCCAGAGCAGCTGCCGCACCTGAGTCATCCTCATATCCCCTTACTGTTCCTAGTCTGGGGTCTTGCCCATCACAATCACCGAAGTAAACAAGTGTCAAATGAATGGCATGTTTAAACATGTCTACCCAGCCCCCAGGAAACCAGGGGAATAAAAAGAATCCCTTTTAAAATTTTTCTCTACTTGCTCAATGCACATGAACTCCACCATCCAGGAGGTGGCTGCTGTGTAGAGGCACAAATCGCATGAACCATTCACCTGGCTGTTGAATGCAGTTGTCGGGGGCCCAGGCTGTGGCTTTTGAAAGACTGGGGCTTAATTCTCCATTCTGCCAGTTGCTGGCTACAGGATTTGGGTATGTTTCTTAATTTTTCCTAGCCTCAGTTTCCTTCCTCATAAAATGGGAATTGTGAAACTGACCTCATGATGGAGTTGTAAGAATTAAATGAATTATTTAGGTAAGATGCCTAGGACAGTATCTGGTACATGTAAGTGCTTAATAAATTTTTTCCGTTATCATCAACCCTGGATTTCCCAAACCCTTTAAGATAGCAGGGCATTCCGTTCTTAAAGTAGTTTTAGGAAAATCTTGTACCTTCTTAATTTTTCTGGTTGGGGGTCAGAGAAGAGGGGTGAGGTCATGGCCCGAGCCCCTGGAATGCTTCTGACCAGTGGCCCAGCATGCCGACACGTGCCCACCCTGCTTTGGAGACATGGTCCTCCTCTGGCTGCAGCTGTCATTCCCCTCACCGTCAGTACCCCTCCTGCTGCAGAGATGGTGAACACTCTGGCATTGTTTCTTCCGGCCAGTGGCTTCTCTCTGGCCTGTGATTGGTACCCCCGAGATTCCAGTGCAATCCAGGCATCCCAGCTATGTCAGCGTGACTCAAATTATGTGTCTGACATCCACATGGCCCCGCAGAAGGCCGGCTCCAGCAAAAGGTTATTTGGAACGCTGCTGGATGTTTGATGGCTGTCCAGTTATCTTTTTGGGGTTAGGCCATTAAAGTCGCATCTGATGTTTTATGAAACAAATGAGATAAACTAAATGTTGAAACCCCCAGGGCACAGAGAAGATTTCTGTGGATGAAGATAGAGTGGCCGCTAAAATTAGGTGGCTTTCTTTTATCAAAAACTTTGTAGTCTTTCTTACACATGGCTATTTCACTTGACTTCAAAGCAGAAGCAATCCCAAAAAGTGCAGCTAGAGCATAGCAGCTAGAGCCATAGCAGATTCAGTAAAACCAGGGCTACTGGGTCACCTGTAAGGGACATGGACCCAGCTCTGGCTCGTGTCGTCCTATTGAGATAGCATCTGTTCCGTCCTTAAATTCTCTACTCAACCCTCCTCACAAACCCTGAAGAAAAATTCTTTTCTAGGTCAACCTAAATCCCTCCTGGGTGCTTTTTAGTCTGTACCCCTGACATCCCAAGATTACCATGCTTCCCCGAAGTGATCAATGAGCCAGCCACTCCAGCCAATTCTTGGTCCTCTGGGCACACTGTGCACTTTTCCACTTTTGTTCTTTTGCCCAGAGCATCCTTTCTTTCCTGTTACTGCCTATTATTCACGCAACCAAGTGGTCCAACAAAGAGTCCACCCAAATAACAGGCACATTGCCCAGCAACGATATGATAAGAAAGATAAGCAGACCAAGCATCAAAACCTTCTGATCCTTGAAGCCCAGACTCAAACGCCACCTCCTCCATGCAGTTTCCTTGGCCATCCACTCAGCTGAACCCCCAGTCTGCCTCCTCCTGCACTCCCATAACATTTAGTTGACCCCATCTCCCTCTCTCTTATATAAAAGTAAAAGCTGTGTATGCGTCTGCTCCCCTATGGACTGGAAGGTTGTTGAAGATGGGGGCTTCGAGGTGCTCATTTTCTTTCTTGAACCACTTAATTTATAGAATCAGGACCTCAAAATTTTTCTCCTCCCACTGATTCTTTTTTTTTTGTTTTTGAGACAGAGTCTCCCTCTGTTGCCCGGGCTAGAGTGCCGTGGCGTCAGCCTAGAAAACAGCAACCTCAAACTCCTGGGCTCAAGTGATCCTCCTGCCTCAGCATCCTGAGTAGCTGGGATACAGGCAGTTGGGAAAGTGCAATATCATTAAAAAAGTGAAGCATACATACCTTAAAAATTTTATTTGAAGCTAATGTACATTTATTTACCAATCTCTGGATGTCAATCCAAAGCCTATTTTTAGTATGGGTCTGCTGATTACAGCTCTACATCACCTTTCATGTGTAGCCACACTCATAATGCATTGTCCAAGACCTCCAGTTTTCATTGTCTTTAAAGTAGAACAAGAACTTAAAGACATGGATACAGTAATTTGAGTGCAGGATCCTAAATTATGATACACAAAAGCTGTGTAATCTATGTAAGTTAACGTCTTTAAGCATCAATTTCTAATCTGCAATAAAGGGCATAACAATGTACCCATACGTAACCGAGAGGAAAAATTATTCTGTGTGTACAATGCCTAGTGCTCAACAGGGTTGAGCTAATCTATTAAGTATATTACTTTTTTATCATTACAGCACATTCAGAACAAAAAACAGCAGCAGGGGACCACTCTACCTGGGACTCTGGCCACCTCCTCTTTCTATGGCAAAGATGCTCAAAGTCCATAGATACTTGGGTGGAAAAGAATATCCTGACATGACGCATAAATAAGTAAGAATCTGCTCAGTGCCAGATTTATGCTCGGTAGCATGGCAATGTGGAGCTTAGTGAGTGAGTTTCTGTTCCAAAGCACATTACAATCTAATGACAAAGGGTTGGATATACATAGGAAAGTAATAAAAATAATAATGCAGAGTATCAATTAGGATATATTCAGTTGCAGATAATACCAAAAAAGAAAAAAGAAAAAAAGAAAAAAGACCCTAACGAAATAGCTTAAATACCAACATTTTTAATTGACTCAAACAATGGGAAATTCCAGAGGTCAGAGGGGATACTTATCAAGCCTCTGGTTCTAGGTCCTTTGATTTTTCTCAGTTCCACCTTACTACATGTGTCAGCTGTGTTCTCAGGCTGGCTTTCCCTTCCCTCTAGTTAAAAAACAAACAAACAAACAAAACAAAAACGCTCTAGCAATTCCTGGTCTTAAGGCTGAGAAAACATTATCAAACTACAGTCTTGCAAATCACTCTGAGCTAGTTAAGTTCATGCACCCAACTCTCACTCAGTCACTCTGGCAAGACAGATGAGATTATGTTGATCAGCTTGGGCCAGCCCGGGCTCACCCACAGATCTGGTGATGGAGTCAGTTTGTTGGATGCTTCTTACATGGGTCAGGCACTGTGCTACTTGCCTTCACATGGATTATCATATTTATCTTCACAGCAACCCTATGAGCTAAGTGCTACTAGCACATCTAGTTTATAATTGAGGAAACTGAGGCCCAGAGAGGTTAGGTAACTTTCCCAAGGTTACACAGTGAATAAGTGTTAGAGCCAGGATTCATACTTTGGCCCTCTGACTCCAGACCTCACATTCATAACCACTAAACCATAGAGTCAGCCAAAGTATAAGTCCCAAGGTGGTGCCTAAAGTGTAGTATAGACAACATTTGCTGGGTAAATTGGGAGGGAGGAGAACTTGGCCAGGCTGGGGTGAGGATGAGAAGGTAGGGCTTGAGCTAGGTCTTTAGCAAAGGTGGAAAAATAAGATCAAGTAAACTTTCAGAGATGAGAATCATGTTATAGCAGAAATGACAAAGACAGTGGGATCAAACAGACTGCCAACTCTGCCACTTATAGCTGAGTGAACTTTTCCAAGTTCTTGACTTCTCTGAGCCCAAAGGTGAAATAAGAATCCATCAGAGTAAATCAAAAGTGCAAGGGAAAATCTAAAGAGAGAAGAGGGCTGATAATATGATCCTGGAAACCCTGAACGGGACAAATAAAAGTCAAGCCAAGTCCTACAGAAAATGGAAAGTCCCTTGCAAGGGAAAGAGAAAGAAGACTCAGCCCACCGGTTCACTTCAGTGACAAACCCAGAGAAATTATCCTGTGTCTCCCTTACCACTGCCAGCCCGAGGAACAAGAAAGACGTGGATAAGGATGAAGCCTCAGGCACCATAAAATTGTACTAATAAAGATAGCTCCTTATACTCCCCCAACTATGGAGTTAGATGGGACAATAGACAACCTGCTCATTTTACAGATAAGAATGAAGACACACTTGAATGCTTGAATTCCAGAGAGATTTATGGGTAAAGTGCCTAGCACAATGCCTCATAAACAGTAGGCACTCAATAGACCATATAACATATTAGTGGGGAATAATAATAGTTCTTATTATTTTTTGAGGTGATTTATCCAAGATCTCAGAACTTGGTGAGTGACAAAAAAAAAAAATGAGAATCCATTTGTTTTAATGTCTAGTGCAGTTCTTTCCATTACTCGTAGCTTTTTTCTTCCATAGGAAATTCAAGATGAAGGATGCCAGATACTAATGAAAGAAAGGAGAAGAGAGAAGAGTTATTTATTCTCATTCTCTTCCCCTTCTCCCCTCTCCTCCTCCTCCTCTTCTTCTTCCCCTGCCCTCCTCTCCCCTCCCCTCCTCTCCTCTCCCCTCCACTCTCTTCTCTTTCTCTATTTCTTTTTCCCAAAGCCAGCAACCCAAAGTAAGCACAGCTGTCACAGAAGGAAATTGTTGGAATAAGCACTGGACAAGTAGGTTTGGAAACCAAGATTATGGATCTTGGTCTGCCATTAGTCAGCTAAATGATTTAACTGTCTCAGGCCCTACCTTACTCATCCACAAAAAAAGGTGTGAAAAAGATCATGTTTTTTTTTTCAACTCTGAAATTCTATGAAAATAGCTTCCTCTCTTAACACTGCAGTAGCCTTCCTTATAAGAGAATGTAATTATATTCTAGGAAAAAATTTATAGGGCCAAAGTGACAAAGGAAAAAAAACCTGAAAGTAGCCTAGTACAGTGGCTTGCACCTGTAATTTCAGCTACTCAGGAGGCTGAAGCAGGGGATTGCTTGAGGCCACACTTCAAGACCAGTGAAACTCCATCTTTTAAAAAAAGTTGAAAAAAAATTAGCCAGGCATGGTGGTACACACTTGCAGTCCCAGCTACTGGGGAGACTGAGGTGGGAGGATCACTTGAGCCCAGGAGTTTGTGGCTGCAGTGAGCTATGATCATGCCACTGCACTCCAGTCTGGGCAACAGAGTGAGATCCCATCTCTAAAAATTATTGAAAAAACTTAAAAATAAAAAAATTGAAAGTAAGAAAAGACATGAGAGTTGGCTTCAAATATTTAAGAAACTCTGTAGTCACACACAGGTTAGATTTATGTTGTGTGAGGCTCCAGAAGATAGAAATAAGATCAAGGAGTAAAAGCAAGAAAGAGGCCAGTTTCTGCACAACACAAAACAGAATTTTTCCCATGTATTTTAGAGCTCTCATATTGGGTGCATATATATTTATAATTGTTAGGTCTTCCCAACGGATTGACTCTTTTGTCATTATAAAATGTTCTTTTTGTTGCTAGTAACAATTTTTGTCTTAATGTCTATTTTGTCTAGAATTTGTATGACCAGTCCAGGTCTCTTTTGGTTATTATTTGCATAGTATATATTTTTCTATCTTTTTAATTTAAATTTATTTGTCTTTGAATCTAAAGTTTGTCTTTTATAGAGAGCATGTAGTTGGAACATGTTTTCTTTATCTATTCTCTTCCTTTTGAATGGAATATTTAATCCATTTACATTTAATGTAATTACTGATAAGGTAGGATTTATATTTGCCATTTTGCTGTTTTTTTTCTGTGCATATTATGTCTTTTTGTTCTCCTATTCCTCTATTACTATCTTCTTTTATGTTAAATAGATATTATTTAGTGTGTCATTTAAATTCTCTTATTGTTTACTTTTTTTTTTTTTGAGATAGAGTCTTGCTTTGTCACCCTGGATAGAGTACAGGGGCATCACTGTAGCTCACTGCAACCTCAAGCTCCTGGGCTTAAGCGATCACCTTTCCTCAGCCTCCCAAGTAGCTAGGCCTATAGGTTCGCACGATGATGCCAGGCTAATTTTTCTAATTTTAGTAGAAATGAGGTCTCACTCTTGCTCAGGCTGATCTCAAACTCCTGAGCTCAAGCAATCCTACTGCCTTGGCCTCCCAGAGTGCTAGGATTACAGGCATGGGCCACCACAACTGGCCTATTTCCTATATTTTTTAGTTGTTTTCTTAGTGGGTGCTCTGGGGATTATAATTACCACCTTAATTTTTAGCAATCTAGTTTGAATTAATACCAACATAATTTCAGCACTATACAAAATACAATACAACACTATTCCTCCCCATCCTCTGTGCTATTATTAACAGACAAATTACATCTTTAGGCATTATAAGCCCATCAACACAGTTTCATAATTATTGCTTTATGCAGTTGTCTTTTAAATCAGATAGAATAAAGCTGTTACCAAAAAAACCTACATTTATATTGTCTTTTATATTTACCTATATAGTTACATTTACCAGTGCTTTTTATTTATTTGTATGTATTTGAGTTATTTTCTAGTGTCCTTTCATTTAAGCCATAAGAATTCCCTTTAGTATTTCTTGTAGGGAGGGTCTGCTACCAACAAATCTCCCAGTTTTTGTTTATCTGGAAATATCTTAATTTCTCATCCGTTTTTGAAGGATAATTTTGTCACATACGGAATTACTGGTTGACTGTCTATTTCTTTCAGCACTTTGAAAATAATATCCTACTACTTTTTGGCCTCCATGGTTTCTGATGAGAAGTCAACTGTTAAACTTATTAAAGATCCCTTGTATGTGTTGAATTGCTTCTTTTCTTGGTGTTTTCACATCTCTCTTTCTGTCTTTGTCCTTTGAAACCTTGATTACGTTTATTTAGGTGTGGCTCTTTGAGTTTATTCTATTTAAGAGTTTAATGAGCTTCTTGTATGTGTAGATTAATGTTTTCAAATAAATCTGAAAGTTTTCAGCCATCATTACTTTAAATATTCTTTCTGCAGCTTCTTTTCTCTCTTCTCCTTCTGAGACTCCAGTTATGTATATGTTGGTAGGCTTGATCATGTCCCACAGGTCTCTATGAATCTGTTCCTTTTTCTTCATTATTTTTTCTTTCTGTTTCTGAGACGGGGTGATCTCAATTGACCTAGCTGCAAGTTAGCTGATTCTTTCTTCTGCTAGTTCAAATCTGCTATTGAGCCCCGCCTAGTAAATCTTTGATTATAGTTATTTTACTTTTCAATTTCGGAATTTCTATTTGGTTCTTTTTAATAATTTCTGTCTCTTTATTGATAGTCTCTATTTCTTATACTTTAAATCTTTAGAGATAGTTTCATTTAGTGCTTTGTACATATGTATAATAGCTGATTTAAAGTCTTTGTCTGGTAAGTGCAACATCTGGGCTGTCTCATGCAGAGTTTCAATTGATTGCTTTTTTTCCCACTGTGTATAGGCCATACTTTCCTGTTTCTTTGTGTGCCTCATAAATGTTTATTGAAAACTGATTATTTTAAATAATACAAGGCAGAAACTCTGGAAATAAGAATCTTCTCCACCCCCAGCTGGATTTATCTGGGTTTATAGTTGTTGTTACTGCTGTTTGTTTACTTTGTGATTTTCCTGGACTAGTTCTATAAAGTCTGTATTCTTGGTCATGTGCAACCACGAAAGTCTCTGGTTTGCTTCATGGTCAGCTAATGGTTAGACAAAGATTTCCTTAAATGCCTTAAACTCATACATCTCCCAGCCTTTGCTGAGGGACTCTGTGTCTGTTGTAGCATGGCTTCAACAATCTGGTAGGAAATTTAAAATTCTGCCTTCACTGACACTTTTTGTTTACACAGAGCCTCAAGTCCTTCCTGGGAAGGTTCAGAGCTATGCACATGCATATGGTCTTCTAGATTCTCAAGAATATGTCAGAGCTTTTCCAAGCTCTCTATGAACAGCACATTCCCCAGTTTTCCCTTTCCATTTTTCTAGCTAGCTTCTTATTAGCCCCAGTTGGTATCACCATCTCAGGTTTTTGAATGACAAGTCAAAAAGTGACTTTGAAAAAAGCAGAGAAGTTCACAAAGGCGACAGGGCAGATGCAAACCCACTTGGAGAAGCAAAAGTTACAGGCAGAGATGGTCTGGTAAAAAGCAAGACACCCAAAATCCAAAAACATACAGTTGGGGGTATCACTAAAACAGAAGTGAGTGGTAAGAAGTATCTAAGGCCATGCAGAGAGCAGAATGCATTTGTGAAACAGAGTAAGTGCAGAAAAATATTGGCAGAAGAAACAAGACAATTGGGAAAATTTGTAACAATACTGGTTAAATAAGAAGAATCCATGTAAAGTCTTAATCTCTTTACTTACAGTAGCAAGGGGTGCTGATTTAGCCCCACTTCTGTCAGTGACAGGTCCTGTGATCCTGGGTGTAAGTGAGCTGCTATCCCTCTCTGATCCTGAGCTTTTTTAGGAAGCAGTGTTTCTCAAATTTTACTTATTTGTGTATAACTTTCCTGATTTTTTTTTTGCTCAGCTTTACCTTTTTTTAATGCTTTTTAGATTTTTATGGATACATAATAGGTGTACACATTTATGGGGTACATGTGATATTTTGACACAGGCATACAATGTATAATGATCAAGTGAGGGTAATTGGAATATCCATCACCTTAAACATTTATCATTTCTTTCTGTTAACCTTTCTGATTTTTAAAAACCATATCTACATATCATTTCTTCAACTTAGTTAATTTTTATAAAAATTAACTCCCTTATTAAACTTAAATGCCACTGTAATCTTTGTGAAATTATGAATTTAATATGTCGCATTTTTTCCTGATACTCATTAAAATAAACCTCAAATTACTAAAATACAAAATGCTCCTCCACATACCATCTATCTCACTTTCGGAAACATTGGATTCGATGTCTAAGGTTCTTTCCATGTCTGTGATTGTGTGGATGGGTTTTCCCTGTACCTTCAACTCAGACATGTACTAAGATTACTTCTTAATACCTATCTGTGAGGATGAGGTCATCTGGAGTTTAGAATGGACTGATTTGAGATTAAACCATGTTGGTGGTGAACAGTGGGTAGGACACCCCAGAGCTGAGATCTAGTATAAAAATGTCCATACTTTCACGAAGTATGTGAAATACATTAATAATTCCACAGACTCCTAGAGGTTCTAAAGCACCACAACACAATCGATGTTAACAACAATAAAACCTCACCTAGTTTTATTTCAGTGCTTACTCTATGCCAGGGCACCATATTAAGCCTACTATAAGCATTTACTCCTTACAACCATCTCTGCTTAGTAGGTATTATTATTCCCATTTTACAGATGAGGAAACCAAGGCTTAGAGCAAATAAATGATTTATCAATCTCCTCATAACCTCCTAAAGAGTTGCTATAGGTCCTTTACCTGACTCCTGAAGGCAACCCTGCCATGTCGGTATGGCTTGCAGAGGAAGCTCATTACAGGAGCAGAAATCTGCCTCCTAATGTTTTATCAGAGACACTAGTTTTCTTCCCTGGGGCCAGATAACACAGATGAAGTACAATTATTCCTCATTTAATTTGCCCAATTTATAGATGAAAAAATGGTGTTCAATTTGGGGTTTCATGCATGAAATCAGCCTCCAGAAGACAGGATAACTATTTTCTCTTTCTTCTCTTTCCTCTCCAGACTAGTACCCACTGGTACTAGAGGATGTTTGCTCTAAGAAGGATAGGACACTTTAAGACGGACATCAATGAACCACCAGCAGAGGGTGGCCAGCTGGTAAGGGTCTACCATCCAAGACAGCTGAGGGAACAGGTAACTCAGCCTGCGGAAGAGAAGACGAAGGCAGAGCCCCTTCAAGTATCTGCCCAACTCTCAGTATAAATGAGGGGAATGGCTTGTTCTGCCTTATTTCAGTGGCCAGAGACAGCACTTGTGGAGAAAAATTACCAGAAAGTAGGAAGTTTGGCTCCCTAACTAGCTGTGTGACTGTTAGTAAGCCATTTAACTAAAGAGGTTCCTCCAAGATAGATGGGAGTATGACTTGGGAGACCTATGGGTTTTCCTTATAACCCAAAAATGCTGTGATCGTGATGAGTCTTGCCCCAAGTCACACAGCTTGTGGCAGAGTGGGGACTCGAATACACCTCCCCTAATCCCAGGTCCAGCACTCTCTCTATGCCATGTACCATAAATTTGAAAAAAATTATACAGAATAATGTTTAGAAACTATCTGACATGTAATTGTTTATTAATTACTACAAGTTTCTCTTTCTCAGTAGCTGTACTTTAAAAAGGAAACATATGTCTACAAATACAGAATTCTGTAAAGTAAGTAATTTATGTCTAAGTGGACTTCATTGGAGTGCAGAGAACTCCAGCGAATGAAGTTTCTCCAGTGAATGATTTTCCCACGTTGGAAGCAATGAAAAGTGAGGGAGAAAGTGAGACACAGCAGAAGCTGCACTTGCTTGTTCCTGATTGTGAGGACGTGCCAGCAAGCAAGAAGGGGCACCCTGTCTGGAGACAGGAACTCTGGGAAATCTGCTTCACTCTTTTTTCACCAAAGGAGCAAGCTGGTGCTCCGTGAATTCTATGTGCTCTTTTAAAGAGGCCCATGAGGGCTACAAACTGTCACTTAGTCACCTCAAGAAGGAACTGCAAGTTAGGATCCATTCCAAACCCTGTCTCTATGTGCTCTGATGGGGCTCTGCTTGAGTTGTAGGAATAAACATTAGGTTACTTTAACCTATGTGCTGGGATTTCCTTAGGTACCCTGGGAACAGTGTTATATTCCATAGATTCTTATATTCTATACATATTTGAAGACTGCCATTCTATTCTATTGACTTAGGACAATGAAAACAGCATTTTCCATTGGCTGACAACATGTGCCAAGTGCCCACCTATATGAGGGACTGAAATTAAAGGGTTCCAGCTCTTGATGGGTTAATATCTCCCAGATACCTAAATCCACAATTTAAGAATCCTTATGCAAAACATAAAATATATATACAAGATGCCATATAGGTTTGATTCCCATTTTGATGATGATAAAACCATTGGAATTTTGGAGGTTTTAGAGCTGAAAGGGAACTTAATTAAGATCATTGACTATATACAGCCTGCTAATTTTGTAGCTGAGGAAACTCAGTCTCAGAAACACATAAGCTATCCCCAGGGTCACAGTGCTAGTTAGTGGCACAGTAGGAACCAGAAAGAGAGTACAGTTAGCCCTCCCTATCCTTGGGTTCCATATCTATGGATCCAACCAACCTCAAATTGAAAATATTCAGGAAAAAAAACAATAAAAAATACAAATAAAAAACAATATAGCATAACAACTATTTACATAGCATTTACATTGCATTAGGTAGTATGAGTAACCTAGAGATGATTTAAAGTACATAGGAGGATGTGTTTAGGTTATATGCAAATACTATGCCATTTCATATCAGGGACTTGAGCATCCTGGATTTTGGTATTGGGAACCAATCGCCCCATGGACACTGAGGGATGTCTGTATTCTAACTTTTAGGCTAGAGCTGTTTCACCAACATGATGCCGATGACGAGGACAATATTTTCTGCAACAATTCTAGGAGACAACCAGGCTAATAATCAGAGGTCTATATTCTGCTGTCAATGTCTGGGTGTCCCAGGACAAGTAAATGGGCTATTGTGACCTCAAATTCCCTAAGCAAAGAAGTGAAACACTAATCAATGCCCTGTCAGATACAGGGAGGGTTCATTCAGACGAGAAACAGATGCTCTTGGAAATACAGCTACTCAAAGAAAAGAATGCTCTCAGAATGATGGACCAAGGAAAAGGCTCTATCTTTGGCTACTTTAAAAGGACTAACCAAGCCCCATACGTGTGACATGGGACCCAGACACCTACCCAACTAGTTCCAATAGATTATAAACAAATTAAGAACATAATTTAGAAAACACTATGCATGCAAACTAATAGTTACTTGACTACACTGAGTTTTAAAGAGAAGTTAAATTTCCACCTCCCTGGTTTAAGTTGTGTAAAGTGAGTAAAATAGCATATCATTCTATGCCTTTTGTTCTGTGACTTTATTATTTTTTAAAAGCATCCACTTATCTGGGATACTGATTCTTTCTCATGCTTAATCACTAGACAATGTGCTTTCCAGGGACAAGGACTGACTATTCAAGTTTCTGTCTATCCAAGACATTTACGGAGCATCTACTGTATGCCCACTATATACCCAATGCCTAACAAAGTGTTTGGCACATGATATGGACTCAATTTTAATCAAATAAATAGCAAAACCCACATTCTCCAAAGCACAGAAATCTTAGCATATTTGACTCTTCCATTAAAACCACTTAAATTCTACCTTACAGGGCAAATCTGAACCATGCCCTTGACATGCTCTGATGTATCTGTGCACAGACCTGTGATGTTATCAGTCTAACACATATGTGATCTCTCATCATGAACAAGCTTGATGAATACTATATACAGTTTCAATTGCAGACTTCTAGACAAAGAAGTCATATTCTATGACCAGCCAAAATGGCATGAGGTCTTCCAGTCCATTCCTTTGACTCTATGGTAGAGAACGATGCTTTCCTAAATCTGAAAGATTTCCACTAAATGAAACAGCCTGCCTAGGTAAAGCCTTAAGTGTCTAAATGGAAGGTCAGACTGATTTCTTGAGGTAAGTATGGTTTTCATCCCAAATGTAGCAAAATTTCACTGGTGTTACATTACCGACTGACTTACTTAAATCACTTGCTAGATGACATAAAATTGCAGGTAATTACACTACAAATAGTAATTATGTGAACTTTTTTTATACAAAAGCAAGTAAATTTGAGCCTTATTCAATATTCTGTTAGGGAAATTTTAAATTAAATATGCCATTTTATTTAGAAAGAGAAACATCAGAAGAATATATATTCGGAAGAAAGTAGGGGCTAGAAAAGCTTGCTATTCACCAGTGTATTGGAATTACACAGTAGAGATCATGTATTGCTACTTGATACAACTAAATTTCCTAAATTTCAATGACTTCAGTGGGACCTACACACAAAACGGCCTGCACATACCTTGTCTATGCCTAGGCTCCCCTCTCTCAAAATATTTTTTAAAAATAATGTCTCACGATCCTGAAAGAACTGGGATGCCAGATGTAAAACATTTCATCAGTAACTTTCTGCAAACTAACCCAAACCAAATCTTAATATGTTGCTTAAGGACATCTTCTTTGACACCAGGAAAGCCTTTGGGTCCTGGGTGTGGATTTGCCTGACGGACTGACTGGCTGCTCTCAAAAATGGAAATATACGTGGGCACGATGAAGGAAAGGCTTTGGAAATTAGGCAAAGGAATTTTCTTGTTCTTTTTTTTATCCTCTGTGTGTTTTTTATATTCTCCTAGCCAACAGGTATATTAAATTTTAGTGACTTTTTATTTTCAAAAGCATAAAAATTGAATGCTTTTGGTGTTACTTCTCAAAACAAAAACCTAACTCTAGTATCCATACTTTCTTTACAATTTGATGACAATTTTTAAAGAAAGAAAGTGAAAGCTCACACATACTCATTGCAAGAACAAGGAGGAAGAGAATTATTATCATCATGATGATTATTGTTACCAAACAGGGCTTGAAAGAACTCACCTCTATACATCACAAAGAAAGAAATTATCTGGTTTATAGCTGATGGGACCACAATGAAAGTATGATTTGAGATAGCTAAAAGCAGAAATAAATTTGGATTTTCTGCTCTAATTTCACCCTCCACATACACCCCTCTGCTCCAGATTTGTGCTTTTCTAAGTTGTTTACATAATGCATAGGTGCAGACTTTGTTTCAAGTTCATGTAAGAGCAGATACCCTTACTTAAGGCTAAGCAAAGAGGAAATGCATTCCTTATAGGAGTCCAAATCCAACCTAGCTTGGATTGTCTAGCATGCTTACTACAAACTGCTTGCTTTCAGGTCAATTCTAAAATAGAAAGAACATCTCTCTCCAGAGGTGCACATTTTGAAGATTATAAAACTTTAAAAACAACCTGTTCCACATTTCAAAACTCATTCCTTTCAATGCCAACAAAAGAACACCAAGAAAATAATTTTAGTTAATTTTTCAATCTGCCTCCTGAAATTTGCTACCAGGAAAAGAAAAAAAAGCTCAAGAGGAAGATTATTTCTCCGTTTTTTATTAATTAGTTTTCTAAAGTTTGGAGAATATGAATTCAGCATGTTGTAGAATTATGTCATGAACTGTACTAACAGATGCTAGCAATCCTTAAGTTTAAAGATTGAGAAATAAAATATGAAACATGTATTAGAAATACTTTATATCACCTCAATTTGGTTGTAACTAATACACAGCTGAATAAAACTATAAAATCAAAAGAATATTCAATCACACAGGAAAAGTGGACATTTATAAGGGGAATAAATGTTTGAATTTGAACAAAATTTAAGTGTTTAGAAAACAAATAAAATTGACTATTGCTCAAAAAAAAATTCTGGTGGGAGTAGTCTTGACACTTTTACAAAGAATTTACGTGTAGGAAGAGCTTAACTTGACCTCCACAATTTAAACATCTGAAATGAAGCTAGAGCAAAATTTAAAGGACATTTGTCCTTTTGGTTTTTTAAACACTTTGGCTCCTTCCTTCCTTCTTTTTCTTTTATTAATTTATTCTATTTTTCTACCTTTGTACACACAAACCAAGGGTCCATCAAATCAGGCACCAAAAAAGCAGCACTCTTAAATACAATTCATGTAGGCTGAGCTTCAACAATAATTATTGATGTTTTTATTAATTATAACTCCTTTTTTTCCCCAAAAGGAACAAAACGAAGTCTCTTGGGTTAGACCAGCAATCATTAAACGAAAAAGAAATAAATAAGAAGTTAAAAATAGAGAGAATGTGTTAAAAAGAAGGAAGAAGTACTGCTCATAACCAAACTGTCATCTTAAAAAAGAATCATTTCCACACTTCAGATCTGATTCAAACAGAAAGCTTCTCCCCTACTTTTGAAACAAATAATTCCACCTCAGATCCACATTTTCAGAGAAGCCCCTAGCTTTCTGCACCTGATTCCTACAACATCCCTTCACCTCAGTGAGGTAAAAGCCAGTCACTATTTCTCTCCCAGTCACCCCCACTGAGGCTCCTTGTAAATTTCAGCATAAACTCAGAACTGTCACCGTGGATTTAGAAGATAATGACACATTTCAGCTATCACCCCCCTAGATTGAAAGATTAAAAAGACTGCCCAAATTTTAGGGGAAATGAAGGTGCGTGGGCTCACTCTGCAGTTGCAGTTTTCAGCCCTTGTCGTCTAGAAGGTTCTCCATGAGTATGTATGCCACCGTGGGTATCCGGCGAGTGGGAGGGGAGTCACCCTACATTTTTGCCCATCTATTTGCAGAACTCTTTTGAAAAGGGTATTTCTAGACCACTTTGCTAAAATGCAACAAAATTCATCATTCATTCATTGCTCACAATGCACCCACGCGAGATCTTGCATGTAATAATGACAGTGTTAACCCACCCAGCTAATATTTAAGTATTATCTAATATTTAGATAATGGGGTGGAGGAGCAGGGAGGAATATGTCGCGCGTGAAAAACTCAGGGGGGAAAAGTAAATGCAGAACTCCGTCCCGGAGGAAGAGAGGAACACATTCGCGTCTCCCTCTGAGGAGAGAGGACAGAAAGTCAGGTGGCGGGCGTCGCGACCGGCAATCGCGACATTCGGTCTGAGTTCGGTATCGAGCGGAACTGGACCACAACCCAGATAAATAAGCTTTTTCTCGAGCAAAGAGCTGCTCCCAATTTCAAAGGAAAAAAAAAAAACCACCAAAAAACACAACTCGCCGGGGGTGGAAGATGGCGTGGGCGGGGAGACGGGCCCGAGAGGAGGGTCGCAAGGCCGCTCTGGGGCAGCGAGCGCGGCGACACGGCCCGCGGCGCCCAACCCGTCGGAGCCGGACACGCGGCCGCCGCCGCCCCGCCCGCCGCCCCCTCCCCCGCCGCTTCCTCTCGCTCTCCCAGCCCCTTCCCCCACGTGTGGGTGACGTCAAAATTCCGCGAAAAAGCCGCGTGGTGGCTCCGAACGGAGGCGCGAGTCCGCGCCCAGGGGCCCCTCCCGGGGCGCCCGGGCAGGGAGGGGCCCGGGCGGCCGCTCCTTTCCCTCCCGGAGGCAGGGCCCCCCGACGCCGCCGGCCGGACGCCCCCCGCCCCAAATCTCACTGGAAAATTCACTTTTCTAGAGCAAATGCGTTTCCAGAGCTATTTTCGGCGCCGTGAGGCGTGTCCTGGGCGGAATCAGACAGAAAAAGGGGAAATTCGGGTCTTTTTCTTTCCTTTTCCCCAGCGGGAGGGGAGTAAGATGCTAGGTGGAGGGACAGACGGAGCCCGCGCCTGTCGCCTCTGCCGCCCGAGTGCAGCCCGGCCACGCCGAGGCGCCCAGACCGGCTGTGCCCCGCGAGCGCAGCCCCCAGGGCCGCCGCGGCGACCAGGGGGTCCCGGAAGCGGGTTCGCACCTGCAGGCGCCCTGCCTGCACCAGGAGCCTCGCGGCGCCGTCCTCACCCACCCTGCGCCCCGTGCTCTCCAGCTCGCGACTTTCCCTCTCCTCCTGTCTTGCACTTCTCCACTGCCCCTTTGCTCCCGCCCCCGTCCTCTTGCCCAGCCTCCCCTGACTTCGCCATCTACTTTAGGTGGCAGTCGGATTTTCGGTTTTGGTGGACCGTCCACCCCTGCATGGAGAAACACAAACACAGCTCTACTCTGGGGAGCTGGGGGGAAAGCGATGCCGCGTTCTGGAGCCCGAACTCGGCCCTCCTCCCCGCCACCCGGCCGGGCGCCCCTGCGCGGAGGCGGCGGGCAGGACTTTAATCCGCACGGCCCGCCGACGGCAGGATCCCCTGGCTGGCCGGCAGCCGCCAGGTGAGCTTGGGAGTATGTGAGTTTAGCGATGCAGGTTGCTGCAGAAATGTGCCCATAAACGCCCAGCACTCGGCTGCACCCTACACCTACAGGGTATTGTACACTTTCCAACCGAAACTCCAAAACGCGAGGAGTAGGGGGTGGGGAGCCAGCCCAAGAGGGAATAAAAGCCCAATAAAACTTGCGTTCACTTAAGTTTATCGCCGATATTACAAAGGACAGGATATGTTTTTTCCTTGAGGAGTGAAAAAGGGATAAGGAAGAACTGACATTTGTTTTTTTCTACGGTGGCCAGTTTTGACTTCAAAGCCAGAGCACAGGCGCTTGCGCTTTTTCTCTAAACCCAAGTCTACACTCAAAGAAAATGCGCACGTTTGGCCAGAAGGCAACGTGCCTTTTCCCGCGGAGTGCTCTTTAGCAAGAAATTAAGGCTTTAACACATGGCTGGAGTGGCGACCCAAAAGGAAAACTGAGTTTCCAGCCCAAGCCTCCGAAGACACTCCTGCCACCTCCGCGCCCTCTCGCCCCCCACCCCACGTGCCGGAGACCAAAGAACTACCCGACACGGATGCGCCGCGCGGTTCGCGTTGGGGAACAGTCCGTGATCGGAAGGGGAAGTGAAGGGGGAACTTAAAGAGGCGAGCTGGCCACGCGGGCAGCTCCCGAACTTGTGGGTCCCCTTGGATGAAGAGGGCCGAGGGGAAGGGCGGGGGACGGCATCAGCCCGCGACCCTCTCAGCCCCTCCCCTCCCCCGGCCACCTCGACTCACTCCCCCCAGCCGCCCCCTCCCCGCTGGAATTTCTCTGTAAAGCAAGACGGGGTGGGGGGAGGGGAGAGGGAAGGGGCGTGAGGGCCCTCGGCTCACTCCTGGGACTTGAGGACTCGCCACCCAGGCTTTCTCCTCGGCGTAGGCCAGGCCTCGGGGACGACCACCCGCCTCTTCCCCGCCCCCCCTCCGGCTTCGGGCGGCCAGGAGCTCGGGATGCTCCCCGCGGGGAGACCGGTGAGGACCGCGGTGGGTTAGCTATCAGGGGTGCCAAGGCTGGAAGCCCTCGCCGGCTTCTGTCCTCGCCTGTCGGGTTAGAGTTATACTTGAAAATACCTCTCACTTTCCTCCTTGGCTCCCCTCTCCCCGGCACCTTTCTTTGATCCGCTCAAAGGTGGCGTAGGTGAAGTTTAAGTGATTCCCTTATGGGGTCTTAAAAATGTAAGTTCATGTATTTATCCAGAGTGACTCAAAAGCTTAAGTCGGGAAGTCCAACTTGACTAAAATCAATAGGTGATTGTTAGGGACACCAGCTATGTTCGGGTGAGCGGGGTCCTCAGCCCGGGTGTCATCCGCTGCGCGGGACTGTTTCATTTTGAGTTTGCAACTTGGGTTTTTCAGTGAGCTTTTTTTTCCTCCCGAAGCTAATGGCTTCCACAGCAATTAGACATTTTCCTCGCCCGCCCCTTCCCTCCCCTTTCTTTACATATACTAGATTGGATACTAATTCCTGCAGCTATTGATAAGGTCGGGGGCGTCCCGGCCTCCCCCCGCCCGCGCCCGCCCGGGTGCCGGCTCTCTCTCCGCCCTCCCTTGGCTTCCTTTTGATGTAGTGGGGAACGCGTCCTACTAAAAAAAAAAAAAAAAAAAAAGAAAGAAAAAAAAAAGAAAAAAAAGTAATCTGCCCGGTAACAATCAGCGCGCAGTAGCAGGAGCCCCAGAGCTATTGGCTATGCAAATAGAGGGAGGGGAGACGGCGCCCCAAACTCTTACTCACCCTTTTAAAGCGATATCCCCCTCCTTCCCACCCGCCCCTTCCGCCCCACCCTCGTTTAAAGGGGCTGGCTCCCCGGCCCGAGTTAATCGCTTGCACCTCTAGTTTATTCGCTCTCCTCCTCCGCCTTGCAGGGAACCCAGCGTACAGCTCACCCAGCCCCTCCGGCTCCCCGCCCCCCGGCCCGCTTGTCTCCTCGCCCCTGTTCGGACCCCCCTTTCTCGGTGAAGGTCCTCGGTCGGCCTCAGTGTGCCCAGACAACCCGAGCCACGCCATGCTCACTGCACGTGCCAGCGCGGCCAGCACGCTGGGGCGCCAGGCGCTCGCCCTGTTCTCCAAGTGAAATACACTGGCTGGGTGAGGGGTGGCAGGAGGAAGGAGGTGAGGAAACGCCATCATATCCCCTGTTAAGATAGCCTTGACTCGAGGATGCGTAGAGCACGTCAGCCCGACTGCGCTGGCAGCGTCTCCACCGCAGTCCGGCTCCTGGGGAGAAAGCCCTAGTTGGCGAGTGCAAGCGCGAACCCGTAGGGGTCGGTGAGGATGCGGGCGAAGGACAGATAGTGGAAGCCTTGGCCTCCGGGGAAAGGAAGGGGTGGTGGTTTTTGCGCGGGGGGAACGTAGGGGAGCCAAACCCAATCCCTCTCTGGCCCCCTCCCCTCCCCCTCCCGGGCCATTTCCTAGAAAGCGGTATCAGTGTGGCCACGCTCCGCACAGACACCTCGGGCGGCTTGTCAGCAGATGCAGGGACAAGGAAGCGGCTTTTCCTGCGTGGCCGCTGGCCGCGGAGGAACCGCTGGTGGCCCTACCCCCGGCCTGTGGCAGCCCTGGGCGCTGCACCGCGTCGTCCACTGGCCCTCGCAGCGCCCCCAAGAACAGGATGGTTTCTGCTCAAGGGTCACATTCTATCAAGCCGGAGAAGCAGCGCCCCCCTCCCTCCTAACACCCACCCGTTCCTCTTCCTCTCCACGTACATCTGCAGAAGGGCAGCGGGGACGTTGTTCTGATCCCTTTAATCGGGCTTTGAAACAGCTTCGAAGTTATCAGGAACATAAACTTCAGGGACATAACCTTTATCTCTGGGTATGCGAGGTTGCTATTTTCTTAAACCATCCCCCTTATTTTTCACTCAAGGGATCTGTTTCTAAATTGTCTGAGCTCACCCCATCTTCAAGTAATCTACCCTCCATTCCTGGATCTTGGGTACATGGGCAAGAGGAAATTCTGAAGAAGCCAAAGTTGGAGGGTCGTATTTTGGCACAACACACCTACAGAATATGCGAAATTAAAGGGAATAAATAGGAATCGGTGGGTTTTGTGGGTTCCCCTATCCGGGGCCCCTGGCATGCGGGGCTGGGTGGAGGGAGAGGGGTGGGGGGCCGGGGGGCCGCGTTTGAAGTTAGGTCGGGCCAGCTGCTGCTCTCCTTAATAACAAGAGGGGAAAGGAGGGAGGGAGGGAGAGATTGAAAGGAGGAGGGGAGGCCAGGAGGAGAGGGAAGGGGAGGAGGAACCAGAGAGGGGAGCGCGACGAGAGGGAGGAGAGCTAACTGCCCAGCCAGCTTGCGTCACTGCCTCAGAGCAGAGAAGAGCGAGCTTGGGGAGCGAGACAAGTTTGAAGGGGAGGACTGGTGCGAGTGAGGCAGCCCCCGCGGCTCTGCTCGCCCACCGCCCGACCCTTTCCTCTCTTCTCCTCCGGCTTCTCTTTCTGCCCGCACCTATTCCCTGAAAACCCCCTATTTAGCCAAAGGAAGGAGGTAAGGGGAACCCTCTCCCCTCCCCCTCAAAAAACAAAAAAAACCTTTTTCAGTCCGGAGAAAGCAAAGGACCGAGTGGTCACCAGCTAGCCATGGAGCTTCTATGCTGCGAGGTGGACCCGGTCCGCAGGGCCGTGCGGGACCAAAACCTGCTCCAGGACGACCGCGTTCTGCAGAATTTGCTCACCATCGAGGAGCGCTACCTTCCGCAGTGCTCCTACTTCAAGTGCGTGCAGAAGGACATCCAGCCCTACATGCGCAGGATGGTGGCTACCTGGATGCTGGAGGTAGGTCTGCCGGCGACGCTCACTAGGAGCCACGACCCCCCCCTCGATTCTCGGCCCCCCACGCAGGGACCCTAAGCCGGGAGAGGCAACCCTGGTGCCGGCCTCCCGGCTCCCGTGCGCGAGATTACCCCGCGCCCTTTGGCGAGTCGCGCGGCGGCTTCATTTCTGTTCCTTGCGGGATTAATGGGGGGGGGGGTGCGGGGGGAGAAAGAGGAAAATCTGGGAGAAGCGAGGCTGTCTTGGGGCGGGGGTGGGGGAGCATCCCGCGCGCGTGTGCCTGCATGTGGCTTCCTCTTCTTCCCACCCCCATCCCGACCTGTCTTTTGCGAAGCCGTGCGGCGAAGAAGGGAGTAGGAGCGTGAAACCGGGACCCTCTGTAGAACATCAGGCCCCCAAAAGGCCAGAGCACATTTGTCCTGGCCTCAGGTCCCCGCATGTGGTCGCGAGTCCGCGTTGGCACTTCAGGGGGGGAGGGGGAAAGAGAAGGAGAGAAACGGGGCATTCAGGAGCCCCGGAAGTCACAATGA
Organism: Lepilemur ruficaudatus; assembly: GCA_963574885.1. Classification (NCBI taxonomy): domain Eukaryota; kingdom Metazoa; phylum Chordata; class Mammalia; order Primates; family Lepilemuridae; genus Lepilemur; species Lepilemur ruficaudatus. Next base: position 37,189 of record CAUYRT010003881.1, on the reverse strand, counting down.
AGAAACGTGTGTTTTAGGGGAACCCAAAAGAACCACTTCTTTACCCTCGCTCCGAGGCTCTGCCTTGCGAGCCGTGTGCCCACGTATGCACAACCCTGGACCTGCCGTGGTTTCGCCATGTTGCTTTGCAAACTCCGGTTGGAAAGGCTGGGGAACGTCGCCCTGTCGCCCTCGCACCCCAGTATCCCGGCCACCCCACTTAGAATCGTGCCCGCTCCCTCAGCCCCCACCTCGCGAAGGTTACTTACAGTTTGACTTTCCAGCTTCCTCGGTGCGGAGATTTGGGTGGGGTAGGAAGGGGGAGGGGGTGTGTGTAGGGGGGATATCAGGGCACCCCTAAAGGAGAGGTCAGAGCCCTCCGGGCCTCTTTCCGGGCTCCCCGCTCCCTTTTTTCCCCAGCTCGTCGGCGCGTTCCCCAGGTTCTGCCCTTGTGGGCCGCAGCCGGACACTCCCGCCGCGGCTCTCACCCCTCAAGTTTCCCCCAGGGATCCAAAGCCCCAGGGGTCGAGATACAGACCTTTCTGGCTCCCAAAACTTCCGTTTCGGGAAGCCTGGGTCCTCTTTGGGGTTTTCACGCCAAAAGGGCTTTTCTAGGATGTTTCCTTGATTTTTAATTATTTTTTGAAAGCGTGCCCCCTGCTCGGGCTCCAGCTGCCGGGGCCGCGGCGCTCTTCCTCCTCCGCTCCCTCCCCCGCTCTCCCCGCGCTCCCCGCCCGCCCCCCCGGCCGCGGCCCCCAGCCGCAGGGACGCCCCCGGACAATTTTTCCAATTGTCGGGAATGATAGAGCAGGATCTGGGGATCCGGACGGGACCAAGAAGTGGACCCCCGGAGCCTCCAGAATATTTTTATTGATTTTTTGAAAAGATGACGAAATCCAAAAAAGAGAGTGAGTGAGTTAGAGTGCGCAAAGGAGCGCGGAGCCAAAGGGAGCGTCGTGGGGCTGCGGCGGCTGCTGCGCATTTCTTTCACTCCCCGTCTTGGATCTTTTATTCACCCCCTTTTTTAGGCTCCCCGGGAATATCCAAACACGGAGGGGCTATTCCCACTCTCCCCAGCCTCCTCGTCTTTATTCTTATCACACATTATACTCCCCTCCCCCTCCCCACAAAAATTTTCTTTTTGTTTCCATAGATCATCCTTTTTCTCTTTTTCTGATACTATTTTCTCTCCCCCCACCAATCTTCTCCCACTCCCATTGCAGGTCTGTGAGGAACAGAAGTGTGAAGAAGAGGTCTTCCCTCTGGCCATGAATTACCTGGACCGCTTTTTGGCGGGGGTGCCGACTCCTAAGTCCCATCTGCAACTCCTGGGTGCTGTCTGCATGTTCCTGGCCTCCAAGCTCAAAGAGACCATCCCGCTGACTGCGGAAAAGTTGTGCATTTACACCGACAACTCCATCAAGCCTCAGGAGCTGCTGGTAAATACCGTCCCCTTGCTCCCTTCCTTTCTGCTTTCTCCCAGCCAACAATATGCCTTCTACCCACCACTCCAAAATAAAGTCTCAGGATCCGCAATTACCTTGCCACTAGAATTTTCCTACTTGGAGGAGATTTCTCGCTTAATAGGAGATAACTTGCTTTTTGTGTTCCTACTGTGTGCCAGGTTCCCTGCTAAGCGCTGAGGCTACATCCATTAATAAGATTCTCATGGAGACTTGGGTTGGTGAGATTCATTTGCAATGGTGTGTGCCATGCATGTGTATAGGGAAGCATGGAATATTTTAATTAACAGTGATAATAGTTAATTAAATTCCAAATTTTCAAACACTGAACTCTGAGAAAAATAGTTTGACTTCTCAACACTCTAGGAATGTGTTCACATGATAGGAACGTGTTACGGTGTGTCTCCTAGGAACGTGGTTCAGAGGTAGTGTCTTACATATCTGTGAAGTCTCCAGAGACCTACACATAGTAGCTGTTCACTAAATATCAGCTCATTGAGTTTTAAGCAAAGTCAGAAGTTGGCCTTTTATGGAAGGAGTCTGAGGCCTGAGTTCTTAGCTGCAGTGGGAGTGTGACCTCTGCACAACCCCAGGGGTCCTGTTTTGGCTCTGGTTTTCGGCCAGAGAACTTTTTTCCCACCCAGTCTAACTCCTTTTCCCTACAGCTCCACACATAAGACGGCCATATTGCAGCAGTGCTGGATGGAAGAGCGCCTCCGAGGCCCACCTTCAGTGGTTTGCACACCTTTCACTGCACTGTTTCCAAAAAGGGGCCCCCCTCTGCCCGACCCCTCCTCCTCACTGGCAGGGCCTGCACAAAATCCACAGGGCTGAGACCAGCTTCTTGAACCGAGCTCTTTGTGAGCAGCCTTCCTTTCTGGGGCTGTGCTGCCATCTAGTGGCAGACATGCGCACGGTTGGGGGAGGCATTGCGGAGAATGCAGAGGCCTGAATGACTTCACCTTTGAACCGCTGCCAGATTTCAGCTGCTTCTGGTTTGGTCCGAGAGGCCCAGAAAGGTGCTTTCTTCTGGAAGATCTGCTTCTTTTAATAATGGTGTAAGAAGCGTGTCTTGAACTCACAGTCCCCTTTGAGAAGGAAGGGTTGGGACTTAGAGGCACCTTTGAAGATGCTGGCTGTTTAGTCTCTCCGTAAAAAGACAAGGCAGATTTTAAAGCTTGTAAAGAAAAAAATTGTTAGAATTGGAGACCAATCTCTTTTTTTTTCACGGGAGAGCAGGAAAACTAATCTTCATTTGGTTCGTTTATTTTTAACATGATGGTAGACTGAGGGGTTAAGACACCCTAATTTTTCCAGGATTAGCCAAGCTCATTATATTGCTCCAAATAAACTTGGCTCCCCCTCCCCCCCTTTTCTGTGTCTTTATCCCAGAAGTTGGGACGTGGAGGAGTCCTCCTGCTGTATGAATGAGAAAGCTGAGAGGAAGCTGAGGCCTGGCAGGGGAAGGGCTACACAGCTAGTTAGCACTGCAGCCTGAGGGCTGGGCTCTGGTAGCATCTGGCCCGTGGCTTACACATGGAAGCATTGCAGGTTCTTAGGGTGAATGGGAAAGTGGGGTACACTGGTGAGCTGGTCCCTGTGTTTCATTCTTCTGAAGATGACTGATTGATAGGCATATTCTCTCCCTGACTGCACATACATATGTTTAAATTTGTATTCTTGAACTGTTTCCCTTTGAGCACAATTTCCCTTAAGTGTCTCAATAAAGGAGAGAAACAAGATTTTTCATCAGGTGGGCTGCTGGTCCCAAAAGAGACAGGGTTGTGTCCTCTCAGGATTTGGACTGGGGGATTCTGTGACCAAGAACAAACACCTTCACTTTGCCCCAAATCACCTCCATCTGCAAAGTGGGGTTGCTAATGACCATCCGGTCCTTTAGTCATGATGACAAAGGCCTGCGAAACATTTAGGTGAAAGGGCTGAGTGTCACATCCTGAAGATTTCTGCATGATATGTCAAAGGGGAAAGTTTTAACAGCAAAGAGAAAAATGGTACTTTTTGGCACCAAGTAAAAGCAAGCTAATTGGTTGCTAAGGAGTTGGGCCAAGGAACCTTATTTTGAGCTTTATCTGCATGCATCATTTTTCCATGAGGATTAAAACGACTATTAATCCAGTGATAGAGACATATACAATAAATTACTACCAAAGGGCCACAATGACCTTGGCCGTATCTTATTGTAGGTTCAACTTTCTGGGTGGGCAGGCAGCAGCATTGCATGGAAGTCAGGGTTTGGGGGCTTGGGGAGCTGGAGGGGAAAAGAAATAGAAGAAAATAGAATCTTGGCAGCTGCTACCTGAGTTCTCATTATTTTCAGTTGAGCCTGACATTTGAAGCATAAGAAGAGCCATCAACAACTTCAAAGCTTTATGGGCACGTTGACAAATGGGCCCGCCTTACAATCTAGCAGCCACGTCCTAATGAGCATCATTAAAACTGGTCTGGATCCCAGCCCCCAGCGCCTGCCACCAGGTCAGCCTGTGGGTTTTATACTCTTCCCTTCCTTGCCTCCCTTCTTTGCCAGGAGTGGGAACTGGTGGTGCTGGGGAAGTTGAAGTGGAACCTGGCTGCTGTCACTCCTCATGACTTCATCGAGCACATCCTGCGCAAGTTGCCCCAGCAGAGGGAGAAGGTGTCTCTGATCCGCAAACATGCGCACACCTTCATCGCCCTGTGTGCCACCGGTAAGACCAGGCTGGAGTTGGGGAAGGAGGGCGAGGAGCTCTTTGGGAGCTGTCCAGGGGGAAGCAAAAGGTGGTACAAACGTTCATGTTAGTTGGGGGGATTAGGGGTGGTCTTGAGTCATCTAGAGTCCGGAGTTTCATTCCTAGGTTGCTTTTTCTTTAACTTTATCTGAGCTGCTATAATCTCTTTCACTGCTAAACTCATAAATGTTTTATGAGGACAGGTGTGGCAAGGGAAAAAAAATTAGTGCCTGTTAAAATATTCTTTATGATGTCTAAAGTGCTCTTTGAAGATTATATATACTGCTCACTGGTTGCATTTAAATCGTTAATCTTTTGAGGAAAAGGATGGCTTGGAGATAAGCCCAAGAGGAAATTTGGGGGTGGGCGGGGCAAATATAGGTTAAAGGAACGATGTCAAGATAAATATGCGCCTGCTCTGATAAGTGGTAAGGGAGACCAAAGGAATCCTTTTTCTCCATAGGGCACGTAGTGCTGGATGGGGAGTGAACCGGTTGGCTTTCAGGAAGGGCTCACTTGCTCAGCGTTGGGTTCTGATGCCCTCACTTCATGTGGCCATGTTTTGATTTTGGCTGCAGCACTTGACATAGCAAGTGTAACTGGCTTTTTCCGTGTTAAAAGCTTCCCGCCCACCGTGTTGCTCCCACAGTTGATACACAGTTCCTACTTGCCCATTTGCTCCAGGTTTTCCTAATAAACTAAAGGCAGTGCTGTCTTGCTAAACTGAACCCTGGCCTGTTTCTCCTCTTGGTGGTGAGGATGGTACAGACCCTGGAACCTTAATCACCCAGGGGAGAGGTGTCAGGAGTTCGTGTTTTCATAATCAGAAACATTTGGTAAAAAACTGACCATTTGGGCAGACCTTTTGAGGTGGCTCATCTCAAATTGCCAAGAGTAGTTAAATTGTATAGGTGAGACTCAGCAGTTAACTTTTTTCAATACCTTGTTACATGTTACTCATGAGTTTGTACAGATGATTATATAATGTGCAATATAGTGTATGTGCTCTGTGTTCACAGTCAAAAGGTCAAGCTTTGCTACTTAGCACTGGTTGACCTCGGACAGGCTGTTTAACCTCTCTGAACCGCAGCTTCTCTGTCTGCAAAACAAACCTGTTGGTGCAGCATCCTGCAGCCTTTTCAGAGTGGTAGGAAAATTAAAATCAGAAAGAGGTGGTGCATGTGGAAGTGTTTTGTGAACCAGGAGATGTATAGGTCATACATGCCATGGTACTAATTGTGAAAATGCCACCATCTCCTGTTTTAACCCTGATTTTAACTGTACCAGCCAAGGTGGATATGATGGCTTTCCTTCTCTGGCTGCCCTCACCTGTTTCTGGCAGGACCCCTGCACTCTGCACTTGCTGGCTTGAGTGAAGGCTTCTAAGCCTTCTACTCTGGAGTCCAGAGGACAGGTTTCCGCTTGCTGGTTTTCTTTAGTCCTGCCCTTCTGGACCCAGATCAGGCCTCATGGTGTGCACATGTGCCCCGTGTGCCTTTGTGGGAGAGGGAGTTGCCCTTCCTGCGGCCCTGGGTGGGGGGAGGTTTGAGAGCTGCTGTGGACCCTTGCTGCCTTTTGGACAGTAGTGGTTCTTTGGCTTCCTTCCCTTCTGCTGCCTGGCCTGGGCCCGAGAGGTCAGTCCCCCATTGACCTGTCATTTTGTCTCCCAGGCTCAGCTGTCCCTTTCCTCTCTTGTCATGATTCACTGTGGGGGAGGGGCAGACAGTCTTTCTTCTCTGGCCTTAGGACAGCTGACCCCCGACCCTGAACTACCCCATTGCCCAGCTGTTGATAGCCAGAGTTCTGCTTTGACGTCATCTCTTGACCAACAGATCTTTTGGGGTCTGTCCACCCCCTTCCTCCTCTCTGATCTCTGATTAGGGTTGGGGTGCTGGGTGGAATTACCCAAGTGTAGGCAGATCCCCAGATTCTGTCTAGGCCCATTCTCTAAAATTGGGGATCCCATCCCCCATCTGTGGCCTTCTAGCCTAGATCTTTGGGCTGGCTGCCAACTTTGGGGCCAGAGTAGGGAGCTTGGGATTCAGGGACTGAGGACAGAGGTCCGAAAGGAGACAGAAGCAGTCATGAAGACTGCCTTTTGGGGGTGTTGAGCTACCTTTGGTCAGGGGGTGGGGAAGGATAAGAGAACAAACACCTTTGGCCAAATGAAAACTGTGTGCCAAGTCCGACGCCTCAGGCATGGACTGCTCAGAGCAGAGGGAGGTTCTCAGAAGTTTTCCTGGGTCTGGGAAGGATGGGCTACCTTGCAAGGCATTTCTATCTCCCTGATGGGCACTTGGGTTTGTGCAAGTGACTGAGTCATATAGAATTCCTCTTGCATGGAGGTTTCAGCAGTCAACCTGGCAGCATGAACACTGAGGGCTTCTAGGAAGATTCCGCACTCTGTGGCCAGGGTTTGATAAATGGGCAAGTGCCCAGGACTGTGTCTGGCAAGCAGCAGGCACTGGGTAACTGAGGACCAAAGGTAGGAGACATGGAGATCCTCCAGTCTGAGCTCTGCTCCTGATATGTCACACCTCCTTCCCACCAGCCCTGGACATTCTGCCCTGGAGCTGATGAAGCACCTGCAGCCAGTGTCTGGAGGCCCACAAGGGATGGGGGCGGGGGTCCAGGGGAGATGGTAGCCAGCCTTCCGGCTGTGTGGCTGGCTGGTTGATGGGAAAAGCTGGTTGTGAAAGAGCTGGCAGTGGTTCTGCAGAGTGTGTGGGGAGCGTATGTGTGTGTGAAAGGGGAGGAGAGAGAGCAGGAGAGCGCAGAGGGGCCGTAGGAAGGGTAGTGGAGCAGCAGTCTTCCTTTACTGGGCTCTGAGGTAAGATGGCAGCAAGGCAGAGAGGGGCCCTCCTGCCCTCCCCTGCTCAGCCTGAAATGGCTTCTTGGGGAGAGATGGCCTCAAGCTGCCTCGTGTCCCTGTCCAGCAGGTCCTGGGCAGTGGCGACATGCGGAGGTTGTGGGGATCTTCATAGCTGCAGCTCCTGGCGCGTTTAATGCTGGGGAAGCAGGACCAGGCCTTAGTGCCTCTGGCTGCAGCTCTGCTGATAGAGCCCCCAGGCTTGCAAATGAGGAAAGAAGACCATCTGAGACGACTGAGGATCGCACTCTGGCGTTGGGAGATTCTTGAGATATGATAATTGTGCTCAATAGACGATTCCAGTTAGTCCAGAAGAGCCAATGGCATTGAATTTGAACTTGGTGCGGGGCTCAGGGAGGTGCCTACCCTCCCTCCCCAGGCACCCCACGTCCCCCTTTTTTCGCACTGGGAGCCCGCCTTGAGATGCTGCACTTTGCTGTTTGTGCTGCACACAAGCAGCCCCCTCCAGGCCTCTGCAGCCTGAGGCCTGAGCCCAGGGTTGACAGTGACCCATTGTGCTTTCCCAGGGCCCCAGGCCTGCCTGTAGGTGCTTCCTTAGTTTCCATACCCAAAGTTCTAGGGGGACAGTGGTGGTCCAGAGAAATTAGGTGACCTGGTCTTTGATCCAGAAGGGGAGCTGTACCCCTGGTGCGTGCTGAGAAGGGAGAATTGAAACCCATCTTTCCACCTGTGAGCCGCTGAGCTGCCTCCACAGCTGAGAGGTCATGGGCCGAGGGGAAGTGGCATGTTTAACCGGGAGCCTCGGTGCTTCCGCCAGCACCTGTGGGGACAGGCATTGTGGCGCTAGCTATCTCACTTCCCATCTGGCCGTGAGATGCATGAGTAGCAGGCTGCCTGTGTCCTGCCCCAGGCCTATGGAGTTGGATTGGCATTGGCTTGTCGTGGCAGGCCTGCCCCACAAGCACAGGGTGTGCTGACCCTACTCTGGGGCAGATGAGGTGTATTTGTCATTCATTCGCTGGCCGGTGAACACCTGGGTTCTGGCCCCTTTGAGGGGAAGGGGAAAAGCCTGACCTGGGCTTCCCGCTTCTCTGCCTCGAAGCAAATCAGTCTCTCTCTCTCTCCCCCCCTAGTGGTGGATAGAAGCACAGCAGTCACTCCTGTACTTAAGGCCAAAATGATCAGCACTGATCTTAACTGGGCAGTAACACAGGGCACCCAGCTTAGGGAGCGGGAGCCCAGTGGGACCCCTAGGGGCTCCTGTGGCATCCTTGGAAGTTTGCTGGTGCCTTGGCTGGGACTAGGATCCTTTCGACTCCTGAGGGACTTTTCTTTCATTGTGATATAAAAGACTACCCTGCATTCTTTGTGGTATGTGGCAGGTGACCTTGAGGAGCTGTTCAACTTATGGTAAGTTATAAAGAGCTCTGGATCCAGAGTCCAAAAGTCTTCATCTTACCCCAGACCTAACACTCATAGTGAGTGACATTAGACAAATCACTTCATCTCCCAGGATTTCATCAATTCACCTGTAAAAAAAGCTGTTTGAAACAGGTGAATTTTAAGTTCCTTTTTATTAATAGCTCACTGTCACCACCAGCAGCGTGAACAAGCATGCAAACACTCCAGGGCTGCGAGCGGTGCTCATCCATAGAGCCAGGATTCCCCTCAGGTGTGTCCCTTGCCTCCACCACCTGCCGGGGACGGGGGTGCGGGGTGCGGAGGGGAATGTCAGCTGCTCCTAGCATGTGGGCATTGTTCCTCGCTCTGGGTGAACCACGTCCTAATGAATGTGGGGTGTGCTAGGAATGTAATTGCCAATGTCTGTCTTTCATTTGCTGTATGTTCATGTGGTTTTTCCATCCCTCTGTGGGGCCTCACTTTCTCCCACTCTTGACAAAGCAGCAGGAGGCGTTGGGGACTTGATGGAGCCATTTCTGGGACACATACACAACTGGATAGTAAAAGAATCCCCAGGAAGTACAGAGTCCTCAATTTTCCTGGCCTCAGTATTCATGGCCTGCTCTGTGCCTCTGCCTGCATTCCAGGGATCCATAGTCCCGCAGGAAGTCCCAGTAGTGAGAATGGTGAGGATGACGGTGACATTTATTACTTACCATGAACCAGGCACTGTGCTTTTACATGGGTTGTTTCAGTTAATCCTCAGAGCACCACTGTGAGGCAGGTATAATTATTCTTCTCATTTGCAGGTGAGAAAATGGAGACTCAGGAGTGGTTAGGTAACTTGCTCATCTTTATACAGTTCGTAGGTGAGGGATAGAGTTCAATCCCAGGCTGACTCCAGAGCTTGCACTCTGAAGCAGTAAACTGCATTGTTTTGGAGGTCTGCTTTGGTGTAGGAAGTAAGCCAGAGCTCAAGGCCTTGGGACAGCTTCTGTCCCTGATGGCAAAGTGTGTGGCTACTCCTGCTTTGCTCAGGTCCCCAGATGCAGCTGCCTGGAGTAAGACCCTCCTGTGTGTGGTAGGAACTGGTGCCCAGTGGAGGCCATCCAACCTGCATGCACTGCACCTTCCCACTCAGAGTTCTTGGTCCTATTGTTCAAATGGAGAGTCTTCCTAAGAGGTGTCTCCGGGGCTCCCTCTGCTAGATGCCTCCTTTCTATGAGAAGTTCCCTTAGCAGCTACCATGCAGTACGCACCTGGCCATTTATAGTGCACCATGCTGTGTTGTGTCACTGTCTCATGAATTGGTACCCTAGCCTTAAGTAGACTGGTGTCTTCCTTGAATCAGGAACAAGCCTTTACATTTTGGGGGACTCATCCATGCTGCTGGGAGCAGGGAGGAACACATTGTGATGACTCAGTCAGAATGGGTCACTGATCAGTGCATCGCCTCTCACTCAGCTGCGGGAGCAGGAGGGACCTCAGAAGTCACAAACATCTCACCTGTGCAGGTGGGTGAAGAGGATAGACCCTCACCCCTAAGTGTGCCTTTTGTACAGCTTGTTGGCATTTTTGACTAAGAGACTTCTGAGAGTTTCTTACCTAATTTTTATTTATTAAAATACCATGAAAAGAAAATTTTATAAGCTTATTCGTATTTCTCCCACCTAACAGGACAGGTTTCATTTTCTCCATATCCTTCTAGTTCATCCATATGCATGTGTGCATATGTATTTATATACTTATGGACAGTCATAATCTTCATCATAGCATGCATGCATGCAACCTGATTTTCCGCTCCCTTCTTCCAAGTGTATATTGTGAACATTTCTCCGTCATGTTGGATAGCCGGGAAGCCAGGAATGGCTGCTTAAGCTGGGTGGAGTTTTCCACCGGTGAGTTCGGGTTGGTTGACTACAGCTAGTACAAGGATGAAGCTACTACAGAAATGAAATGATGTTTCATTTCTGTGTTTTTCTCTCTGCTGTTCCCCCTACCAGTGAAGAGGTGGGTGTCCTTGAGAGCGGTCGTGGGGTGGCGCCTGGTGCCATGCAGAAATAGCGCTGCTGTGTAGGAAGGATGCTTTGTGACTTTGCCGGCTGGCAGAAGCCGTGCTGCATTCTTTGTCTCCTTTATTTTCCGTGGGAGTCCTTCCCCTTTCAGACCCTCAAGTAAGAGCTAAGCAGCGCTGGAAGACACCTGGGAATTGATCCTGCCTACTATCTATAAACTCTTTGACCTGAGCCAGGAAGGAAGAGATACGTTTTATAATACAACTCAGGCTACGGGTACAAATACATCAAACTGATACAAAAGTTTCCCTCAACAATATTTGTATTTACTACAGGCCCTGCCTTTTGATACTTTCTACCCTACTCTATTCCATTAAATAAGAACAACAAGAAAAAAATGCTGGTCATGACCCACAATTGAATTTCATAACCTGTGAATGAGTTGCAACTGGAAGTTTGAACAAACACTGATCTGACCCAACCCCTTATTAAGAGACAAAGGGGAATCTGGGGGCTTGTGGGGAGAAAGTGACTTGGCCTTGGCCCCACAGTCTAGACCCAGCTCTCGTGCTGATGTTGCCTCAGTATCTGGGGTCCAGAGGCAGACGCTGGTCTCCTGCTGTAGTGGAGCAGAAAGACAGTGTGGCAGCCAGCCTGGCCTCCAGCGGCTCTCCTTGTCTTGCTGTGGGAGCACTCTGCCCCGCCGGTGCCACTCTGAGCTGCTGAGACGGAGACCAGTGCCCACACACAGTGTTCTCCTCTTGCCCTGTTCCAGAGGGGACACTGAGCATTTTCTTAGTAGAGCAAAGAGGGAGGTGGTGTCGCCCTGTGCAGCTCTCATGCCTGTTCTGCACATGCCCACTGGCTTCCAGGATTTAATTCATATGCTAAAAATAAGGTTGGTTTTGCTAGCAGTGGAACAACAAAGCTCTACCGGTGCAAGGGGTGCTTCCTGGGCTGAGGCCTGTGGCAGAGGGAAGGGAGGGCCGGGGATCCTTTCCTGCCCCTTCCCTGCCAGATGCTCCCACCCAGGGCCTTTGTGGGCCCAGGGCCACAGGCTGGCTGCCTCTTTGTGTTATGAATGTCACAGGGGGAAGCTAACGAGGTTATTGGGCAGAGAAATGCTCTCCTGTGACCCATGTGGAAGAGACCTACAGCAGAGCAGGAGGCAGGGAGGTTGGCTTTGTCACACCGTCCAGGGGACAGAGAAGGCAGAGGAGGAGCTGGTGCCCCGCAGGCAGGGGCGCAGCACTGTAACATACGGCCCTCAAGAGGTGGAACCGTGAAGGGGTGAAGGAAAGCAAGCCAAGGAGACAGGCAGACGCCCGACTTGCTCCCTGTTCATGGGATTTGGCTGAGAGGGGAGGGGAGGGGAGGTGCGCACGGCTCAGCCACCCATGTTGTTTCTAAGATCGCTGTTGACTCGATGCTGGGGGCAATGGGCTCACCCCTAAAAGTGCTTCCATAGAAAATATTTCCATGGTAGAGCCTCATACAGGAAGAAGGGGAAACACTAGGGGGTCTGTTTTTTTGTAGGATCAATCTAATATTTTGCTCTGCCCCTACACGCACCTTCCACTTCTCCATACAGTAAATTCCCTGGAGTTATGCTAAGACTAGAGGTAGTACCCGCTGGAAGATTTGCTCCATTCCGGGACTGTCTTGTCCCTAGGATGACTGATAAAACTGCAGCCTCTCTAACATATCAACACAAGGCAGGGGCACCTTAAACTCTCAAAAGTCTCAGGTTTCTCATTCACAACACGAGGGTAATACTTGGGTACACCTTATATGGTTGAAACGTGAATTAAACGGTATGGAACGTATAAGGCATTGTACGTGTTGGTAATTGGTAGCCGTTAGCAGCAGTAACAGGTGGAAGGTGTGACTATCCTTATCTCCCCGTCATGGACTGAGCAGTCACTAGGTCATAGTCACTCAGCCCCTTTGGGGAGAGCTCAGAGGAAAACGAGGTGTTTGGTCTCCCAGGCTGAGCCTTCTAGTTCACAGGAGCATCCGCTGTATTTGTCCTCAGAGAATTGGAAGTGGAGGGGGTTCCGGACCCTCAAATTTATCCTTATTTTGCATTTCTGTGTAGCAAACCGCTTTTTTTTCTAGCAAGAAAATGCTGCCATCAGGCCCATGCGTCATAAAGTCCAGACCAAGTCATGCATCTGATGAGGACACTGTGGGTGATCTTTGGTGCTTGACTAAAGCCCTGTCCTCTGCCCTGGTGCTCTGTGAGGATCCTTGCCATTGGGACAGAAGTAATTGGGTGAAACTTGGTCCCCACTCACTCATTCCCTGAATTGCTGCTTCTCTCACTTCATTTCCTTTTTTTAATCAAGTTTTGTTTGGGGCCATGTTAGTCCAGGATACTTACACAGAGAGTATGGCAAAATCCCCTGTGGATTATATTCCTAAGATTTTTGCCTGATTCCCCCACCTCCTTGTATCTTTTTCTCCTTCTAACATCTGGAGCCCTTGGTTTATTTCACTTGCACAGCACATGGGGTATCTTATCTGTGCTGCTCTTGGACCTCCTCTGCTCTGTTATCACCATCACCTCCAGAGGAGACCACGTCTCGCTCACACTGCTGCCCCAGCTGGTGTCCAGAATAGTACCTTGCACGGGCTTAACCCCTCATAGGATTGTGGAGCTTAGGGGGTCAGAGCCTTTGTCCTCTGTGAATTCATTCTGAGCACTCATATAACCTCTCTTCCTTCCTTGCCTCAGTCTCATTTTAAATCTGGAACAGTCATGGTGATGGCAAATAAATAAAAGGCTTCTTGTGAAGGAAGGACTCCAGGGAGAATGTGCCTATAGGGGAAGGGGTCTGAGTGCAGCTGACCCTCCAGCATCCTATTTCTGAGTATCTACAGGCTGGGACGCTCCTGGATCCAAATTCTCTCCGTGCCCTGACCTTCTGCCTCTCCCTCCTTGCAGACTTTAAGTTCGCCATGTACCCGCCATCCATGATCGCAACTGGAAGTGTGGGGGCAGCCATCTGTGGGCTCCAGCAGGATGAGGAAGTGAGCTCGCTCACTTGCGATGCCCTGACTGAGCTGCTGGCCAAGATCACCAACACGGATGTGGTAGGTGGCGACCACCTTCTTGGTTAAGACCAGATGTCTCTTCTCAGCTCAGGGAAAGAGAAAACTGATTTGATCATGATATGTTGGAGGCATTTTTTTGGTTTCTCTTTTCTAAGGTCAACATCCATGGTCGCACAAAATTCAGCACGTGATGCCTCCTCTTAAGGTTTTGAAAGCCTGTGCACCATGAAGTACAGAAAAGAACTCGGCAAGCAGGCACAAGGGAAGGGCAGGAGGGCTGTTTACTAATTTTCCTCTGTGGCGTGGGCTTCCCAGTGGGTCTCAATTGTTGCTTCATTTCCATATTTGTACACATTGTGGGGCCGCCTCTGCTCCACAGTGTAGAGCTCACGTGTCTGCTCGCACACGCTGAGGCTGTAAGGCACAGAGAGGAGAAGGGACAGCTGCAGCCAGGAGCCTGCTGCAGTGGAGGGCACAGAGACACGAGGTGCTAACGGTGAGAATGGTGTCCAGCCCTGGCAAACCTTTCAATCACTCCTGTGACTCTGTCACTTTGTTCAGTGTAGCAATAGATTGAAAAGCACTTTTAAAAGATAAATTACCATACAAACTCAAGAAACTTATTAACTGTAGATTTTTCCCATTCTGTGGCTCCTGTGGATGGCCCAGAGGCTGTTACTTTTGGCTGCCAGAATTTGAGGCTCTGAGACCTTGATTTCAACTGGTGGCAAACTGCAGTCCTAGGTGTCTGAGCCAGACGGTTCTGAGAGGTCAGGGAGGCAGTGGCTGTATTTCCCACAGGCCGCACATGGGGCTGCAGTAGCCAGTCTGGGGAGAGGCAGTGCAGAGCTGGGACTAGCACCTCCAAGCTCCAACTCCAGCCTGGACACTTCACACTGCTCCCTTGCTGCAGCTCCTGAGATCTTTGCATTTGAAAAAGCTTCTGGTTTAAAGGCAACACGAGAGAGGCACGTTGGCTCTGAGGCCGTCGTGCGTCACCATGGAAAGGCTCAAGAATGCGAGGAACGTCACCATGACACCCTCTGGATGGTCTAGGGGGATTCAGAGGGCCCTATGTGGGAATTTATTGAGTTACGGGATCATGTGACTTGCAGGCCTGCAGCGGAGGCCCCCACATGGGATGCCTGAGCAGAAGGTTAAGCCTCAGAGAGCCTAAGGCTGCTGCTCACTGGCCTTCTCCCCCCGCCCCACCTGTGTTTTGCCCTGGCGTTTGTTACCAGCTCAGAGAGGTGGCACAGGGAGGTGTTGAAGGGCTGCACAGAACAAGCCCAGGGTCCTCCTCTGAAACAGTTCCTAGATATGCTTTTAAAATGCTGGCTCCAAAACATATGCTTTTTAAACAAGGGGTCCAAAATACAGATTGAAAAGACCCCTCCACTGCAGCATGAAGAATGCTTTTCTAATTCTCCAGAGAAAAATCGTGGACAGAACTTAATATTTATAGAAATGGTACGCTTCCTTCCTTTTCTGAGTGTCTCCTATTAAGGCTGCCTTACAAATAGGACTCCCAGCCAGCTTCAGACAAGCCCTTCCTCAATCCTGGATACAGAAATGTCAGGGACAGGAGGTTGACCCCCAAGGCATGGTAATCTCTTTGAGATATTTATAGATCTGCTCTGATGGGCTGACCACCCCACCTGGCATCCAGCCTTCTCCCACATCTCTTTGTCCCCCTTACTGGTTTCACATGGACAGAAGTCACTCCAGGGGGTTGCTGCTGAGGGTCTTGCACTGTGCCTTGCTTTTCAGACTGCAAACCAGTCTGTCATCTCTACTGGAGACACTGTTTACCCTTTTCAGATACCGTGTAGCCAGTGCATTCAAGTCAGCTGTCAGAATGGGCTAAACGGATACAAAGCCGGCTGGGCTGTGTCCTCCTGTACATCCCAGCTGTTGAGTTGATACCTCGCTTCTGTAATGGGCATGCACTGCATTTCTTCACTGGGAATGCATACACATGCCTTGTTCACACCAGTGGGCCTAGTTAAACATCTGAACATTAAAAAACCAAGCGGGAACAGAGTAGAATATAAAATTCACACCACATTTTCCAATAAAAATTTGAGACCTCAGTAAGTTCCATGCTTATCTCTAGCACCTCAGGGGCTTGCTCACCCTCTCCCTGCGAGTGTTTGGAGTGTTCATGGGGAAAGGTTGCAGCCGCCCTGTGTGCACATAATTCCACAAGTACTCAGTCCCCTCCCATCCATCAGCTTGTCTTCTCTAAAGAGCAGAAGCTCAGAGTGAAGGAGAGCAAAAGGATTAGAATTTGGAATGCGTTTGCATTTGGACAGAAGTGAGTTTTGCTTCCTGAGCCCTGTTTACCATTTCACGAGTCAAGAAGTGGCATATTTCAAGCACTCACCCTCCATTCATTTCTGGAAGTATTTACTGAACCTTCGGTTGTTGCAGACTGCTCTGTTATGAGGTGTAGGGGTGAGCAAGCTATGGGTCCTCAGGCCCTATGCAGGAAGTTGGGGTGTTTGGACGGTGTGTGGATAGTAGAAGACTAGGTTCCTGCATCCAAGGAACTTAGCAATTGTGTGAAGAACCAAGAACAGAGCATGCAAAACTCTAGCAAATGAAGACCATACGTGAATGGATGAATGCTAAATAATGTGCTGTGAGCTATAAATGCAGCAGGAAATCAACTGGAAAGAAGGAGCTCATAGGCCTAATGTAAAACACAGGCCTCCCAGCAGAGTAAACCCGGTGTTAGAAAATATCCATTGAATCATCAGAATAGAGAAACAAAACCTATATACATGCAATGGAGTATTACTCAGCCTTAAAAAGAAATGAAATTCTGATACATGCTATAACATGGATCAGCCATGGGGCATTGTGCTAAGGAAAATAAGCCAGTCACAAAAAGACAAATACCATATGATTGCACCTATCTGAGGAACCTAGAATAGTCAGATGCATAGAGACAGAAAGTAAAGATTACCACGGCCCGAGGGGAGGGGAGGATAGGTGTTAGTGTTTAACGCCTGTGGAGTTTCAGTTTGGCATGATGCGGAAATTCTGGAGATGGAGAGTTCTGATGGCTGCACACCAGTGTGAATGAACTTAATGCCACTGTACATTTAAAAATGGTTAAAATGGTAAATTGGTGTTATGTACTTTTTACCATGATAAAATATACATGTGTGTGTATACACACACACACACATTTGTAGATGTATGTATACATATGTGTGTGTGATGTATGTAAAATGTCCTCAGGGCACGCTACAGAATGCCCATAAGTTTGCGGTGAGCTCTCCCGTGGGGAAGTCAAACGCATGCGTGCACTGGACCACGTTTTGCCCCCAGCCCTCGTGCACTGACGAGTAGGAATTGCCAACAGTTTCCCCGGGAGTCCCTGCCGTTCTACGCTGGCACCTTGTTATGTATGATCTCTTCAAACTTACAGTGTTCTCTAGCACTCTGGGTGATAGGCCACAGATTGTCAGGGATCAAGCTGTTGAAAGAGGGTCCCCTGGATTCGTGTGAGACGCCAGACGAGTCTCTTTGGCTCCTTGGCTGGCAGCAGATAGCTTTGATAGGAGGGGCCCGTGCGGCTCTGAGAAAGTCGGTCTTTGTTGCTCCGTCTGGTTGCCAAAATAAACCGGAACGCTTCATTCCAAAGAGAAAGCTGAGTGAGGAGCCTGACAGTTTTACAGGGAATAAAAGTCTCAGAGGGTGGTATATTTTAAGTACTTTTTCCTTGCAGTCGTAAGAGTTGCTAAAAACAGACACCGGCCAGAAGGGCAGTTTTGGCTGTGGGGGAACTTCTACTGGGGCTTCCAGTGCCCAGGGTGGGTTGGGAGGCGCTGTCCTGGATCCCCGGTGACCCTTGCCCTGCTTCCTCAGGCCGATCAGATCCTCTTCCGTCCCCTCTGCACTCGGCTCGGGCTGGGTGCCAGCGTTTATCTCACTGTTGCTTGTCTATAGAATCTCTTGAATAAGACCCAGCTTTTACTCAGCTCTTTCTGCAGAGCCCCTGGCAGAGTCCTCAGGGTGATGCGGAAGAGAGGGAGGGACGGAGGGAGGAAGGAGCGAAGGACAAAGCGCAGGCAGACGGGTTTCAAGTCTATTTCTGATTCGCTGGGCTCCCTGTGTCTTTTGGAAAGCTGTGTCTTTTTCAAACATTGGTGATATGTCAGGATCCTAAGTTTGACCTGGCTTTATCTTCGAGCAGGTCAGTCCATTTTCACATGGTACAGCCCCACAAATTCACTAACCCAAAAGTGAAATTGAGGCTCGGAGGCCATAAGTGAAATTACTGGAAGCTATTGAACAGAACAGATACAGACTCTTGTCATCTGGTCATTATGTTGATCCTTTTCTGGCTAGGTTACATCAGAATTCTTAAATACTACCCAGAGAATCTTCCACGAAGTCCCTTCCTTAGGGTTATCCTGGCAATTTATGGTCCTGATTGTCAGTGGGCTATGAAAAAACAATTCGCAGTGCAGCGGAAGGCGTCTCAATGTCAATGACACGTGACTCACAGGGTCCCAGTGTCGTGTCCGCCTCCTCCTGGCACACTGGGCAGCACACGTCATTCTACAGGCTGCTTTGTGCGGGGCTCTGTCCGCTGTGGACCCTGCAGGCCTGTGTCAGGAGCCTGCGAGCCTTGCTGAAGGGAAGCTGGGGGTGGGAAGGTGGAATAGAATTGGGAGCTGATGCCTCCCTCTCCTGCCTCGTTTTTTCTCTGGGCCTCATTTGGTATGCAAGGAAATAAGCCAAACGGCCTGTGAAGAAAGGAAGAATGAGATAGTTTCCTAAGTTGTCTCTGCCTGAGTTGGCTGTGGGTCTGGGGCTCATTCAGCCCTTTGTCCCCCTGTTGAGTGCAGTGCGTGTGTGGTGACAATAGAGTGATGCAGTGACACTGAGGGCTAATGGTAGGAGTTCCGTCAGCCCATTCATGGAGGCAGAGGAGGGTGCAGGGCGCCGAGCTCGAGCCAGCAAGCAGAGGAAGTCAGAGGCCCTTGTACGGAGCTGGAGATCACAAACACTGCTGTCAGGGCCGGGCGGGGGGCGGGGGCAGCAGGAGGGAAGGGGGCGAGGGGGGCCTATCATCACAGCCCTTGGAGGGTTGCCCGACCTCCAGCGCTGCGGAGTGCCACCTGTCCAGGCTGACAGACGAGTATTATGGCTTCCCTTTTAATCAGCTTAATTTGGGGCATCTTAACACAGTGGCTGGTGCTTTTGGAGGCTGCCGGAGAGCTGATGTCTTAGAGCTGCTGCACTTTGCATGCACGTAGCATCTTTTGATTGGAGGCACTGTTGCTTCCCTCGCCCCAACCCCCAGCCACTTGGGCTGCATCTCCCTTTCTCCCTTTCTTGGCCTGTGTGTTTTTACTTAGAGCCTAGGAAAAGCAGAGGTATATAGGAAAAAAGAGTTCTGAAATTAGAGGCTTGCCCTTTTTAAAGCCAGGCTCAGCTTTTAACTGAGCAAGCCACTTCAGGTCTCAGGCTTTAGTTCCCTCACCGGAAAATGAGGGCATTTGGCTGTTTGATCTCCAAATGCCCCCTTGGACCTCCAAATTGTCTGATTGTGGTTATTTGTGTGTGTTGTTTTACAATCCTGCCCCTCTTAACTCCACTCTTCTCTTGACATGACCCCCTGGCAGAAGCAGCCTGGTTGGATGTGAGGCAGGGTCTTCTTTCCTCCAGGTCACTGCCCTACCCCAGTCCCATGCATTCTCCTGCCCTCCTGCTTTGGGCAAGAAGGGGGCTCTGTGGAGTAGGTACCTGCGGTTGCAGGTAACAGCGCTGCTCCGCTCTCCTCTTCCTTCGCTCTCCACCAGCTCCGAGTTCACGCGTCCGTTGGGAATCCAGGAAGGGTTCCTGCCGTGACAAAGGAGGATGTTGCTGAGCAGTGAGTGAGCTCTGTCTCCAGGAAGGCGGATACCGCTTTCTCTCTCTGCCATCCCAGGGAGTGCTCTGAGTTCTTTATGCAAGACAGGCCCTTGCCCTCAGGAAGCTGCTGTTCATCTTGCTGAGCTGAGAATGAGGGGCTCGTGTAGTTGAAAGTCGAGCTAACAATTGCCAAGTTAGGGGGAAGTAGAGCCTGAAGGAGGGTTAGGTGGAGACCCCGGAGAGGTTAAGCGTCCTGCTGTGTCACAGGTGAGGCTACGAGAGAGCAGGGGAGGGCACTCAGGGCCCTTTATCCCCAGGTTAACCATCTCAGTCATCCTGTTCTCTTCCAGTCAGAGAGTCAAGGACAAAAGCTGGCGTGGTCAGTGTGATTTGGATTGACATTAGAGTGGGGCTGACTGAAGAAAGGAGAGAGTGTGCACTTTGTAGGAAATCCATGAAATCTTCCTCTGTGCACACATTTTTGGCTGGAACATATGTCAGTGTGACTCTTCACACACGTGTTATCTTGAGTCCCGTGGCTCTGGAAGTCCAGGAGAAGTGACTGCCGAATGTGCCAGTCCTCCCCGTAGAGTTTTCTCAGAACTGTTCCTTTAAGGTCTCAGGCTGCTGGAAGGGAAGGCTGAATAGCAGGAAAAGTAGGAACGCTGGTGACCTGAGAGGGAAGGCTCTACATGGCCTGAAGTAAAATTCTTTAGCCTTCTGCAGCCTAGTCTCCCCATCTGGAGGACCGTTCTGGGGTGGTTAATGCACGGATGCCACCTTATTGGAGTAGAAGATGCGCTGCCCCAGATTACCTCACTATGGGGCCAGAACAGAGCCAGGCAGGACTGGCAGAGGACTCGGTGTCGTGTCTAGGAGCAAGGTCTTCCACATGCTGCATGTCAGGAAGTAGTCACCAGGCAGCTGCGCCACGCCAAGCCCTCTTTAACTTCAACACCCCACATTGCTGACACCTAGTAGGCATTTTTCTTTTAATTTCATGGTTCAAAGCTATTGTCTGTCCACACCTCCCTCACATACACATACACACACAGCAGCTGAGAAGCCTGCTGTCTTTTTAATTCTTATTTTATTATTATTATCATATTTTCAGAGGTAGGGTCTCACTCTGTTGCCCAGGCTGGAGTGCAGTGGCACCTTCGTAGCTCACTGCAACCTCCACCTTGGGCTCAAGTGATCCTCCTGCCTCACCTCCCAAGTAGCTGGGACTGTAGACATGTACCACCATGCCCAGTTAGTGTTTTTTGTAGAGATGGGGTCTCACTATGTTGCCCAGGCTGGTCTTGATCTCCTGGGCTCAAGCAATCCTCCCACCTCAGCCTCCCAAGGTGTTGGGATTACAGGTACAAGCCGTTGCACTTGGCCCATCCTTCTTAGATAACAAAAGCTTTTAGGCCTTATGCTTTGGGTAGGATTTGTTTTCTGTGAAAAAGTATACAGTTGGAGGCAAGTATATAGTTACCACCTCTATGGTATAGAAGTGTTCTGATTCATTCCCCCTGCCTCCTGGAAAAAAAATTTTAAACATCCCCTTCTGAAGCATGATTGAGGAGCATTATACGTTAACTTTTCAGATTTAGTTGATCGCTCTCCAAGAAAAATAGAGAAAGAAGAAAATGACATGAATTTAAATCTGAGGCCCAACATTCCACTCAGTGAGTCTGTGCAGTGGGCGAGGGAGGGAGGATGGGATGTGAGATACGGTGCCGCTGTCCCTGTCTCAGCTCCTGCCACGTCTTGCGGGGTGAGTGACTCATCACACCACAATGCTTCTAGCACTTAAAGATGGGTATTACCCCACAGCACAGCCCCTCTGAACACATCCGCTCCTCACATGCTGCTCAGATGAAGAAAGAGCGATCTATTCCAGCGTTAGATAAAAACTGACACTGACGGTGTGAGACTCACTGTCCATCTCGGATGTAGGACCTCCCTAAGAACGTTCCACGGTCGTTTTGACTACAGTCAATTTTGGCCTTACGTGTTCACCCCCCCATTAGCTTTGATTCTGTATTTAAGAGTAATTGTTTTAGATTATAGGGCTTTAAGGTTTTCAAACATCTACTGAAATGCAAGTGCACCCAGAAACATTATACCTTTGGTCTTTACCACCTAGCAGGTAATGACTCCTGAACACACAATGCCACATGGGCCTTGGAAGAGGGACTGTGGGAAGAGCCCAGCAGGGAGGAGGTGAACGAGACCCAGGAGATTCTAATCACTAGCTAAGGGGGTAACATGGGGTAGAGGATGTGGCCAGGAGATGCCACAGAAAAGTTTGAGCAATGTTAGCTGGCTGGTCCTTGGCTGGCAGTGTCTGACTCCATCTCATCTTTGTTCAGAGTGGCACAGAGACCGTCCCTGCCGGGTCACATCTGTCTTGTTCAGCACTCGCCCCCATGCCGGACACACAGCGGACCCTTCCCCAGTCTTGAGCGAGTGCTAATCCATACCTCATTTCAAAGAAAGCTAAAGAATCGGATTCTAGGACTGATTGGTCGTTATCCTTAATAAGTAATGATCATTTATTGGGCTGCCACTTAGCACCGCACATATATTATCTCAGTTGCTCTTGACTCTTTGAGTGTGTTGTTATCTTTACTCTACAGATGGGGAAGCTGAGATCAGAAAAGTTAAATAACTTAGCTGCTGCTTGCAGGAGTGGTGGGTGGGCAGCAAATACCACCCTCCCTCTTTTCTTTATTCTACTGTAAGTTCCAGGTGATATTTCATCTCTGCCTTTAGATCTCAGGCTGCTGTCATTCCTAATCTTAATTTTCAGTAAAAGCTGTAGTTTGTCTTGTTGTTTTTAGAATTATTTCTTAAAAAAAAAAAGCCATAGTTTGAAATGTGGAATAGATGAGAGATAGGAAAGGAAAATTTAGGCGTATGGAAATTTTGTGCATTAGTAGTTAATTCCAACTTTATTTTAGATCTTTGGAAAATAAAGAATGCTTTAGTTCTTGGCAAGATAGTATCCTCCAGGTGAAAACTGCACAGCGAAACACACAAAAGGGAAGTGTATATTAAACTGTGGAAAGACACAGGGAGGTTCAATTTATCATATTTTCCTTATGTATATGCTTCTTAAGAGAGGGAAGAAAGGCTGCCTGGCAGAGGGCAGAGGCTGGAAAATACCTCCTGGCAGCAGGACTTCAGCTTTCGCCCACTTACCGGTGTGAGCCACAGTCCTTTCCTAGTGACATCTGTGCCTTGCCATCGAATTCCATGCCACCCACCTAAGAGAAGCTTCTGCATGGTGCAAACACACTTGAATTTCCCCTACCAAATACAGACTAATATTACAGCAGTGCAGTGCATGTTCCTGTTTATTCCCAAGTTGGACAGCTCGGGTGTCCAGAATTTCGTAAACATTCTGCATTGTAATTTTATGAGAGTTAAAGAAGTGGCAAATAAGCAGAAAATCAGGGATTTTTTGTTTTTAAGGGCTTACACAATATATCTGAGGGTCAGCACAGTTCAGTCCATTGTCTTCCTTCTTATCTATCCCTTGGGGCTGAGTTTGCTAATACTGCAGCACCCCCTTTTTTCTGCCACCCTCCAACTTCCCCAGGCAGAAAGCATCTGATTATCAACCTGGCAGTGCAGGCCATAAGCAGACCATCATCTGGGCCAGTGCTACTCAGAATATGAATCATCTGGGCTCTGCTGAAACACAGATTCCAATTAGCTTGGTCTGAGGTTGACTGAGATTCTGTTTCCAAGCTGAAATGCCGTCAGCCTGGGGACCCCACTTGGAATAGCGAGGTTCCGTGGCACCTCAAGAACATTTTTCCTTTACTTCACCTTTGTGTGTACTGGAAAACTAGCATGAAATTATGTAAGCTGGGTTATATATGTTTTCTTCATAAAATGCTGTGTGCCCTGTCCGCCTTGCTAACAGCTCTGGTCTGGACTATTCTTCCTCTAGGATTGTCTCAAAGCCTGCCAGGAGCAGATCGAGGCGGTGCTTCTCAATAGCCTGCAGCAATACCGCCAGGACCAGCGTGATGGATCCAAGTCGGAGGATGAACTGGACCAAGCCAGCACCCCTACAGATGTGCGGGATATTGACCTGTGAGGATGCCAGTCGGGCCGAAAGAGAGAGGCGCCTTCATAATCTGCTCTCTCCTTCTCTCTGGTTATGTTTTGTTCTTTGTGTTTTAGGATGAAACTTAAAAAAAAAAATTCTACCCCCACCTAGATCATATTTAAAGATCTTTTAGAAGTGAGAGAAAAAGGTCCTATAAAAACAGAATAATTAAAAGCATTTGGTGTCTATTCGAAGTACAACATAAGGGAATCCTCTGTATATGCGAACAGTTATTGTTTGACTATATAAAAGTAATAGTAAAATGCTTACAGGAAAACCTGCAGAGTAGCTAGAAAATATGTACGCCTGCAATATGGGAACAAATTAGAGGAGACTTTTTTTTCATGTTATGAACTAGCACATACACCCGTTTTAGTATAATTTCCAGGAACTGTGTATGCCATTTATGGCATGATTAGATTGCAAAGCAATGAACTCAAGAAGGAATTAGAAATAATTCCTAATTGGAGGGACACGATGGGGAGGGAGTACAATGGGGAAATAAGAAGGGACACGATGGGAGGGAGTACAAAACAGTCTCTCAACATGATTGAACCGTTTTGGACTTAGAAGCAACTTTGCTCTCAACCACCCGTTATTAAGACAGGAGTGTTGTCAGATCTCTGCATTATGTCCTTTTGCTGTCTACAGTAGCTGCTACCTAAAAAATGTTTTATTTTGCCAATTGGACACAGGCGATTGGCTCCTAGGTTTCACGTTTTGTGATATCCTTCCTGCTTCTTCCAAATGTGGTGCGTTGCAGACACCACCACATTGTTATCTAATGGGGATATTTAGCTATGGGCTGTAACCAAAACTCAGATGAAATGGGGGCAGATGGAGACCAAGGGCGGGATCTGGAATGGAATCTTTTCTCTTACTGTATTCAAGAGGGTAATGTGACCTTGGCATCCCTTATTAGGAAAAACTAATTTTTGGTGCTGATTGGCATGTCTGGTCCACAGTTTAGCATTGTTATAAACCATTCCATTCGAAAAGCACTTTGAAAAATTGTTCTCGAGGGATAGATGGGATGGTTTATGTGAATCATGCTGAATACTCCTTCCCTCTTCTCTTTGTCCCTTCCTGTCCTGCCCCAGTCTAGGTCCCTATTCACTTCCGGTATCTGACATTCTCTGGCACATAGTTCTGGTGCCCCTACCAGAACACCCCTTTCTGCTGACATTCCCATCACAACATTCCTCAGAAAAGCCTAAAAACAAAGATGTTACCATTTTTATGGCACAGAAGGATCTTACTTCCCATCTATATACTCTCCTTTGGACATGGAAAGAAAAGTTATTGCTGGTGCAAAGGAAGACAGCCGAACATCAAGTGTGGCATTTTGTTCCCTTTTCCGTTTTTTGTTAATTTTATGGCAAAGTTGTATTCAGTGTACTTGAATTTTTTTTTCCACTCCACTTCTTAGAGGCATTCAGTTAGCAGAGATGTTGGAGCAACAACTTTTTTTTTTTTTTTTTGCACAATTGTAATTGACAGGTAATGAAGCTATTTGTTAAAATATTTGCCTTTTTTAAGTAAAAAAGAAAAACCAGAACAGGGCTACTTTGAAGAATTATTTTATACACAGATTCTGCCTTGTTTCATAGTATGAGGGATGAAGATGGAGAAAAATCTAAGGGTCTCTTATTTTTCATTTTATTTTGTTCAGTTTTTTTATTATTATTTTTTTTTTGCGCTGCTAAGAAGCTAAGATCGTTCATCCTTATTCACATTAACAGTACCTAGCTGTAATGTTTCACAGAGTGTGCTGCTATTTTATAAACATTTTTATAATATATTATTTTACTGCTTAAATTCCAAGTCCTGAGTAGATGGTTGAGATATGAGTTCTTCGTACTGGAAAAGCCCTTCCATAGTTTGTTTTCTTCCGGTAGCATATTCATGATTGTTTTTTCTTTTTGGTTTTTTGGGTTTGTTTTTTTTTTTTTTCTCTGATCACATTCTTCAAAGACAGAGTATTCTTTACCTCAGGTTTACTGGACAAAATCAATAACTACAAAAGACAATGATTCACATTTTTGTTTTCATAATACCTCACAGCCGTACAGTTTCTGCTTGGGAGCCCACTAGCGTGAAGAACAGGCAAGGTGAGCAGGTGAGGGCGCTGACCCTCTCAGATGGAAGGCAGGGTGGATTTGGCCCAGGGTCTCACCCCCGGGGACCTTTTCCGTCATGAAGGCCATCAGGCTCCCACTGTGACTCCGGTATCCTCATCATGATGGAAAAAATACATTGAACCAAGGGATCCTCCCTCCCCTACAAGGCAGACATTCAGCACAAACATTTATGCAGTGGACTAGGAAGTCATAATTTGCACTTAGGTACCAGGTATCAGGAAACAGACTAAAAAGAATTCCAGCAGGCTGTTTGGAGATCCTCCTCTTGCAGCTTTTTCAAACGCAGGGCTTTCGTCTACATGGGGCCCTTTCATCTTAACAGTTTCCCTTGTATCTTTTCCGTTCCCTGGCGTGGACACCCCCAGTCCAGGATCATCTCTGAAGTTTTCCTAGGTCTGAATCTGTGGGTAGATGAATCTGCAGCGTGCAACGTTGGTGGTGCTTTCTCCCCCCCTCCTCTGTCTCTCACTGCACAGGCAAGCACTGTGCAAGGCCAGGTCCTCTGCTGAAGCACTAAATGGTTTTCAGGTTTTAAATCACATTGAGTTGGCATGATAGAAAAAACGGGTCAGATGGATATGGGATGGTAGCTGAAGGCAGATAAAGAGGCTGCTTCTCTGCAGAGATGAAATTCCAGATGAGTCAGTCTCTTGTGAAGTGTGTTTAGAAGGGTTCAGGACTTTGTGAGTTAGCATGACCCTAAAATTCTAGGGAATTTCTGGTGGGACAGTGGGTGGTGAATTCTGAAGTTTTGATGAGGAAAGTTGAGCAGCCAGCCAGTTAGCCAGTGTTTTGTCAAGAGCCCACTTTGCATAGCACACGATTCTGGGCCCCAAGGAGTCCTGCAGAATGGGGAAAGCCAGGTTCCAGGAGTTTGTGGGAGTCTTGGTGCCTAAAGAGAAAATGAGGAGCAAATTCATTTTACAGTGGCCAACTCTTGAGCTTACAGGAGCAGCAAGTGAAAGAACCCAAGGAGGAAAGGAACAGGCATCTGCAGTCTGTAACTCTCTACTCTTCTGTAGCCCCCGGGTCCTCCTAGCTTTTTCTTTCCCTCCCCAGGGGTCTAGTGTGATGTGGGTGTGGGGCTGCTGCTGGGAGGTGCTGGGTGGTTTGGCTTTTCTGCCTGCTCCCCGCTTAAACGGAAGAAGGAATCCTGGATTTGTTCAAGTGACTGATGCCCTCTCCCTGGATCTTGGTCTCCTTGTTGGAGTTTTTGTTCCAGAGGGGTTCAAGTCTCCCCATGGATTTGAACTTGCTCTTTTTTTTTTTTCCTATTTCTCCCCCAACTAAAGGGGTTCCAAATCTAGTCTGGTCTTTTTCTACTTTGTTGTCTTTTCATCTCTTCTTCTTCTTTGTTTTTTTCTCCATCATTGGGGGCTACGTTGTTCCCCCAGCCTGCCAAATTTTGATCCTTCCCCTATTTTGGCCAAATCCTAGGGGGAAGAAATCCTAGTATGCCAAAAATATATGCTAAGCATAATTAAATTCCATGCGGGTTCATAATAGCCAAGAAGCCTGCAGGAGAAGGCAAGGGGCAGTTCCCTCAGCAGAACACCTCACTGCGCTGACAGGCAAGCTCCTTGGAGGAGGGGCTGCTCTCACCACCTGGTTACCCTTGGTCTATGTGCTCTATACCGGAGGCTCTGCCTCTTTTATCAGCCAGGTCAGGGGCACGCATGGCTCGGAGGCTTAGGTGGCAAAGCCAGAGGAGAAAACAACCCTGACAGCATCACACTGCATCCCATTGCTAGCAGGATGGGCGACTCTTCAGAGGGAGCTGCAGCTTTCCTGCAATCTAGCACCTTCAGGGCCTCTCCAGACTGTGCCCTGGGAGCTCTGGGACAGACAGGTTAAGAACATTAGGCAGGATTGGATGATTTTTTCTCAAAGAGGGCAGGGCAATTTTCTCTCCCTGGGCCACAGGAGACAGGGCTGGGAGGAGAAATAGACTTGCACCTTATGTCATGTAAATAATTGATTTTCTAGTTCACAAAGATAGTGTGGGAAATGGAAGTAGGAATGAGGAAGAAGTCTGAGTAAGCCAGTTGGCTTCTAAGCCAAAAGGATTCCTCTTTGTTTATCTTTGAGACAGTCCAACCTTGAGAATAGCTTTAAAAGGGAAAATAGTGCTGAGACAGTGAAGTCCCCTCAAGCCAACAAACCCTCTGTAGCTATAGAATGAGTGCAGCTTCTATTGCTGTGGACTTGGAGCAATTTTCAAGAGCTGTTCATGCGGCAGCCGTCCATTTGCACCAAAATAGGGTAGGAAGATTCAAGAGGATGTTTATTACTTCCTCACCCCACATGGCTTTTAATGATTCTGGATTCTGAACAACTCAGAATAGTCATTTCAGCCAGAATGATTCTACATTTGTGTGTCTCTGCTTTTAAACTTGGCTGGGTTATTAGACCCTGTTCTTGGCTCAGGTTTCAAGAAGCCATTGGCACATGTATACATGCATGCTGTCGCCGCAGCATTCAGTTCTGGGCCTGCAGCCTACTTTGGGGAAAAAAAGTGCCTTACTGACTGTAGCCATTACAGTATCCAATGTCTTTTGACAGGTGCCTGTCCTTAAAAAAAAAAAAAATTCTATTTTTATTTTTAATTGGTTTTAGTTCTTACTGCTGGCCAACTTTTACATCCCCAGCAAATCACTGGGCCATTGGATTTTTTCCATTATGTTCATTACCCTTGTACCATGTACCTCAGATCTCTCTCTCTCTTCTCTCTCTCAGTTACAGTTTCTCATCATGGACTTTTTTTCTTTTTCTTACTCTTTTTTTTTTTTTGCTTTAAAATGAGTGTGATGCCATATCGAGTCAATGTTATTCTCTCACAATGTACTCTATAAGAGGTGTGGGTGTTTATTTGGTCGGGATGCTAGAAAGTGCTAAAGTAGCATGGTCAGTGTAAACAAAAAGGTTTTTAGGAAGTACGGCCAAAAAATGTTGTATTGGCTATGATGGTGACATGATATAGTCAGCTGCCTTTTAAGAGGTCTTATCTGTTCAGTGTTAAGTGATTTTAAAAAATAACCTGTTCTTCTGACTAGTTTAAAGATGGATTTGAAAATGGTTTTGGATGCAATTAGATTATGCTATTTGGACAATAAACTCACCTTGACCTAAATTCTTTGGCCATTTGTGACTTACTTATAGCCCAGCAGTCCTCAGAATGGAATATACCTGTCTCATCTCAGAACTCTGTGGGTGACACATTGATTGTGGCGTAAAATACAAATGCTAACCTGGAATGGAATTTAAGTGTGCCTTTGCGTTACGACAATACAAGTCATTGTTGACATGCCTTTTTCCTTTTGGGCCACTCTTGCAGCCAGACTGTAAACTAGAAGCTTCAGTCCCCTTCATAAGGTGGGCAAGTGGCTGGTGTATGACCAACCTCAGAGGAGAGCCCTGGTCATTGCCAGCTGCCCACTCCTGTGAGTGAGCAGCTCCCAACACAGGAGGAGCCAGAAGCCCACAGCGCCCCTCCACGTTCCCATGAGAGTGTCTGGGGAACCCACCCCTGCAGCTTCCCTGGCTCCCATATGACTCCTCATCCTCCCTGCATCCCTCCTCTGAGGCCTGGGTGGAGTCTTGGTGGAGTCTGGAGTGGTAGAGCCTGGGAAAGGGATGGGACAGTCACCTTAACACTTAAACTACCAGGCCTTAGGCCCAGCTGTTCTTGGATCTTAGCTTTTCAGACCAGCTTCTTTTTTTAAGGAGTGACGGGTAGGCAGAAGGCAATGGCCTAATAAACATTTTGATGTTACTATAAAAATGCATAGTTCCCCCTCTCTCAAAGACATTGAAAGCTATTTTCCCTTTCAATTCTGACCTGAATTGCAAGCCATAAGATTAAAACTGGTCATAGGGAAGATTCAGATTAAGATATTCCCTATAGATCTCAAGCAACTCCACTTAATATGACTTTTAAGTTTACAGGGACTCTAGAAATTCCCATTTGTCCCCATTGACATCCACTGTTCTTAGAGACAACCAGGGGTAATTTTTTCCCTTGGATTTCTGCCCAGTGAAGTCTGCTGGCCTCTTGGGAGTTTCCAGGGCCTCTGGTTGCTACTCTTAACCATCCTGGGAATTCTTTTCTGCACAACCTCACGTCCAGAGTCCCTCCCTCCCTCTCCTTCATCGTTTTGCTCTGCCATATGGGTGTATCTGTTAAGAGCACTGTGACTCTGCGCCCTCTCCAGTCCAGACTGCACCCCGTAACACCACCGGACCGCAGGCAAAGGTCCGAGAGGGCTGGTGATAAATCTAACTGCCCTGTACGTGCTCTTTCAGACCCAGATCATCTTATAACTGGAAAACCACAGACTTGAAACAAAAGTGCCCTTCCTGAAAGCGGAAGTTAAAGACGCAGTGAAGATCTGGAAATCCCCCATCTTTTGAGTCTGCTCTAGGGAGTGCTTTTGTATGTCTAACGACTTTCCAGAGATCTGGACATGTTATTCTATACACAGAGGTATCACCAAAATTAAACTTTCCAGTTGGCTTAGCAGTAATATTCTCAGCATACTGTTGTGAACCAAGTACTCAAAAGCTGAACAGTGCCCTGGAGTGCTTCTCCCCTGCCCTTCTAGCAATCGCAACAGTAAAAACGCTGACTGGGCAGGAAGGTTGAGCATCAAAATGAATGTGTGCAGGACCTTCCCTGGGCCTCCGAGGAAGGCAGGGAACACAAAAACCCAGGACCCCTGGCTTAAGAAGCTTTCCCTGAGGACACAGCACACACAGGCCTATGAAACTGCAGAGACGTCTAGCAAATGGACATGGGGCCAAGGTGCAGGAAGGGCTTTTTCTGAGGACAGGTTTTCTCAAGCAAAGAAGTTTTAGAAAAACACTTTTGTTTAGATGTTCCTGTGGGTCAACACAGTTTGGAAAGAGTAGAAGCAGAGTTTGACCTTTTCCAAAAATAAAGGAATGGGAAGTGACTTTTTAAATGAAGGGAAAATATTCAAACAGCTTGAAGAGCACACCCAATATAATAGATTTTAAACACGATAAACACCCTTGTGCAACAGGAGACGGGCAGCCACAAACCATTGATTTAGGATTTCTCACGAGGCTTAACGGAAGGCTGGCAATTCCAAGACGACAGCGGCCTTCCTCTCTCTGGGCTGAGGGCGTCCCCGCAGCGGGGGCTACTCCGCAGGCTGACCACAGCCTGGGGACAGACCGGGCGGCCTGAGAAAACAGTAAGACAAGCTTAGCTTCTTTCCCTCTGACTCCAGCTCATCACCCCACTGAAACTTTGAGTTTGGGCTAATCCAAAACGCGGCTTCGATTTCACTGGTGGTGATTTGCTTTGGCTCTGGCATCTGCGTCGCCCTCGGCCCACCGCACTGCTAAGTTACCGGCAGCTGTGTCAGTCAACGCGGTTTAAAGCATGCAGCGCTCCCTGCGGCGTCCGCTAGGTGGTACTAACGTCACAGGCGGGAGCCGGCCAGGTGCGGGGCGGAGGGAGGCCCCCTCGGGCGCACCGGCAGCCTGCGGGAGGAGGAGCGGCAGGCCTTTCCCGCCGCACCTGGCGGCAGTCCCCTCACCTGGCTCTCTCAGCCGCCTCGCTCCGACTCCATCTGGGCGGCCGGTGCTGACTCATCACCTCTGCCGACTCTTCGGGGCCTGCGCCAGACCCCGGAACGGCAGGCTGCGGCCGGATCCAGGCTGCAGACCTCAGCAGCTTGCCTCCCACGGCGACTGAAATTGTCTGGGACCTACTTGCCAATAGAAGATGAGAGCTTTCACAGAAAAGTCAGGATTTTGACTACTCTTGGGAAATCTAAATCCTGGCAACAATAGGCCTGCGACGTGCAGGGGCTGCTCAAGGGCTGCTGCAGAGGCGTCGACTGAGCCCTCCTCGCCTCCCCTCCCACCCGCCTGCTCTGGGTCTGCCTCACCTCCCTGGCGAGGAAGCAGGAGCCCAGGAGCCCGGCACCCCCAGGTGGAGTCATCTTTCAACCTCCTTCCCACGGACGAGGCCGGGAACTCTCCCTCCAGTGCGAGGGCCACGGCCTCTCCTTCCCACGTAGAAAAAGACCTCCTCTCCTTATTTGTCTTCGCCATCTCCTTTATCTCTTTATGGGTTGTTCAGTTATCAAATAATCTCCCTCCACCGGGCTGGGCCAGATATTTGCAATTCCTTGCAGACCCCACTGCTCAGCCCCACCTGAGGTCTGCAGGTGGGCCCAGATAGGCTGGGCAGTTACAGATCAGCTTCTCCTGGTTTTGTTTGTTTGGTCTGGGAATTATTTTTAGTTATCACAGCACCATCATGACCCCATGAGAAGGCAAACTGTGACATGTCTAGATCTGTTGAAAAAGTGCAAATCTCTGTGGCTATGTTTCAGTCAACCCATCCCTCCAACATCATGACTTCACCCTCCATCGTCCCCTTTCTCCCACGGGCTCCCGGGCACTGCTTACTCACTCAGCAGACTAGGGCTGGCCCCAGGCCTGGCATTCTGTATGAAACACCCCATTCAACAGTGTGTCTTCAGAACCTGCATTTCCAGGGACGGGCCCCCCACTTTCCTTGATCTCAATGTCTAATGGCAGAAACAAACAAGAAGTCACAGGAGGACTCGTTTAGCACACCAGCCTGCTCTGGAATCCCCACCAGTCCCTCCGCGAGCTTCTTAACCTTGGGCGCATTACTGAGCTGCCCAGTAACTCACAGTCAACTCAGGGGCTCAGTTTTGTTATGCATGAAATGGGGTTAAACAGTAAAAGTCCCTTCCTCTAGGTGTGTTGTCAGAATTAAGTGAGTTGGTTCATTTTAGCACGAAAGCAGTGCTTGGTACATTGCCAGTACTAGATAAAGGTTAGCTGCCCTCACAGGCAGAGTGCAAGAGAAGCACTGGGTACAGGCTTTCAAAAAATTATTTTTACAGACAGGTATTAATCAAGACTGCCAAGCTACAGCATTGAGATAAGAGACTTTTAGATAATCAGCAGCTAAGTGTGTTTTGTGGTTCTCAAAGGGCTTCTCACAAGCCTCTCATATACTTCCCATAACCCTCTGGTGAATCTGATGCCTCATTTTGTGGCTGAGGGAATGGAGGGTCACATGGCTCACTCTGCTGTCTGCATGGAGTTGGGCGAGGGCTGGATCCCAGATGTGGCTGACTTCAAATATCATGTGTCTTCCACCACGCCAGGCTGCTTTATTTGATTCATATTTTGCTTACTGAGAATTGAGCTGAAAGAGTGAGACTTAGCCCAGTGGGGTGGATTGGCTGATGATATTGCTTATTGAAATCATCAGGGGATGATCTTTTAATGAAGACAAAGTCCAAGAAGAAAGCAAAGGGCCTTACAATCTAAGGCAAGTTTGTCTGTGGATTTGCATCTGGGAGATAGCATTCTCTTTCCCAGTGTTTTTGCCTTGCCCCTTGGCTATTCACAGTAATTCTGCTCAGGTTTCCCCTAGTACCTGTGCTTATAAATGTGTCACTCATGAAATTACATGTGCAAGAATATAACTATTTCCCCTAAAACTCAAGTTTTGACTGGAAGAATCGAAGTCTCAGGCCATTCTCAGTTTTTGTTCCCGTTTTCCAGTTTGGGTTTGCTTAGCCCCAGCACTCAGGGTGGGGACCGAGGGGCGAAGGGTAGAGAGAGGATCCCCCAGTTCATGCCTGCAAAGCCCCTTGGGCATCGAGGACATTTGCATACTGACATAAGTAAATTCTTAAATGCTTTGGGTCGATATGTATAGCCACTAAAAACTGAAAGTGGGTGAGGATTAGCTCCTGCCTCACAACTTTGCTGTTAATTTATAATGAAAACAAGTCTTTGACTTATTTTGAGGCACAGGCATACAGATGTTTAGCAGACAAACATCGG
The DNA here is from genome assembly GCA_963574885.1 of Lepilemur ruficaudatus. Classification (NCBI taxonomy): domain Eukaryota; kingdom Metazoa; phylum Chordata; class Mammalia; order Primates; family Lepilemuridae; genus Lepilemur; species Lepilemur ruficaudatus. The sequence continues at coordinate 3,723 of CAUYRT010003881.1, read as the reverse complement.
GCCCTACACAGTTCATACCATCTGTAACAGCCCAGGGCTCTGTCTCCACTGCCACCTTGCATGAAAGGCTCCCTCCTCAAGGCAGATATCCAAAAGTGGGATCCTTTTACCTGTAGAGTCAGTCAGTAACAACAACCAGAGGCCTCTTAATCTCATGGCTGGACACAGCACTGTTAGAGTTCAGGCTCAGCAGAACCGTATGGGTACAGGACACAGTCCTCCTGGGAGCCTCACTCTGCTCATTCAGAGGTGAGGTATGCCCCCAAGATGCCTGAGTAATCCAATACATCTATCTCAATTTCCATGAGGTCCCTTTCAAACTTGACAGGCCATATTTTCACCAATAAAATCTCATTTCTGAAATTCAAGATACTAATTAGTCGAGTATCCATTATGCAGCAAGGTACAGATAACACTTCTTGTGGATGTAGATCTCTTGATTAGGACACCAGTAGACCATCCCTAAGTCGTAAATTCTTGATTAGAATGTGTTACAGACTGAATGTTGTGCCCCCTTCAAAATTCATATGCTGAAATCCCAACTCCCAAAAGGATGGTATTAAGAGGTGGGGCCGTTGGGAGATAATTAAGTCGTAGGGTGGAGCCCTCATGATTGGGATTAGTGCCCTTATTAAAGGGAGCCCAGGGAGCTCTCGCACCTTCTTCCCGCTGTGAGTATACAAGGAGAAGTCAGCAGTCTGCATCTCAGAAGAGAGTCCTCATCAGAGCTTGACCATGCTGGCACCCTGGTCTTGGACTTTCAGTTTCCAGAACCATGAGAAATAAATGTGTGTTGTTTAAGCCACCCCATTTATGGTGTTTGGTTATAGCAGCCCAAGCTGATTAAAATAAGACTGCTTATAGCACCTGGGCTATAGCCGACGTGAAATATTTTGAAGAAAACTGCAGAAATTTTAACTGTGATTTTCTACATGGTGTTTTTGCTACTCTCAGATGTTAAGGAAATTTCTGCTCTTCCTACACCATGCTGGGACTTGGGGCCAAGGGATTGTCAAGGTTCTGTCTAGGTGTCCTGCATGGCCACTACCTCTCTGGGCTTCTGCCACCTCCCAGGGCTCTGCTTGGGAAGGGGTTCTGCTTTCCTCCCAAACCCCCAAACTATGTCACTTATTTTTTTTAAAAAAATTCACATCTAGCCACATTTGGTGGTGTGTGCTTGTAATCCCAGCACTTTGGAAGGCTGAGGTGGGAGCCCAGGAGTTAGAGGATGCAGTGAGCTATGATCACATCACTGTACTCCAGCCTGAGTACAGGGCAACAGAGCGAGATCCTGTCTCAAAAAAAAAAAAAATCACATCTCTATTTGTCCCTATTGTCCCTATTCCTCAGGGACCCACCAATATCTATGTTTTTATTATTTATCCTCCAGTTCCCTTCCCTCCCCAACTAAGCCCAGAGGCTCTTTCTAGTTCCAGAGCAGGTAAGCTTTGTTCTTCTCATCACTGTCTCCCAAACCTTTGCTGTGTCAAGCTTCCTTTCATCATCCTACAGGAAGAGACCTTCTTTTCTTTGGCTCCTTGTGGTTACCTTCCTTGACTTGAAAAAGGGGACATGGCATGAAGAGCCCAGAAACGCAGGGGAAAAATACTGGAAATACTGGAGGGGAAATGCTGATTAATATTTCAAATGCATCACCCTACCTGGATGCAATTCACCTGAGGCCCTGCCGGGGCGAATGCTGTGCTTAGGATCACCTAGCAATGTACTCATAAAAGTGCAAGAGAACTCACTGCCTCTGCAGGTTTCCATTCATTGCTCAGCTCAGTGAGCCTCTGGACATACTGGCTAGAGCTTTCTTGAAAAGTCTCGATGCTTCGGATATTTTAAAAGCAGTCACTCACTTATATTTTTTATATGTCACTGTAAACTCAAAGTGAAAAGACAATTTGTTTTGATATGGCACTTCCTAGGTATTAGGACCAGGACACCAGGATTTTAGGACCTAAAGGTCTTCTTTTTTCCTTAGCATTCTGTCGGGGCTCTGGCAAAAGCGAGAGCCTTGGCCTTTGCAATCAGTATCCCTTGATGCTTGCTACTTGCTTGAGATATCACTAAGTGTATCATACATTTATTTATTACATACAATCCTCTGAGTCAGGATGCTGTGGTGGGAAAAGGTTTACTTAAGCAAGAAAATCTGGGTTTGAACCCCAGGGCTACCACTCATTAGCTCTGAGACTCTGCTTGTTCTTTTATAAAATAGGAAAGCTTGCTGGATTATTAAAAGCATTAAATGAGCCGGTCTATGCAAAGTGCCTAATACATACAAAGCTCCAACAAGAATCAGCTAATCTGAACATATGCAAACACATCAAGGACCATGTTATTTCTTTTTAAAGGCAAATGTTATTTTTTCAAAAAGGCAGAGGTGGAGGTGGATACGGTTTTTCCCTGGATCTTGATGAGGAGACGACTTGTGATGCACAGCAGTGAAACCGTAAGCATGTATGACTTTCACAATATGCCCTCGCGCTGCTGCCATTCTCTGCCCCGCTAAGTGACAGGCTAACAGGCAAGGCATGAAAAGGGATTAGTGGATGCATACATGCAAAGAAAGGGGGTTCCTCAGATGCACGGCAGGCTGAGAAGGCATCCTTCGACTGTCCATCAGTAGGAAAGCCGTCTTGACTGGCAGATATGATTTTTTTGGAACCAGTAATAATGGAGAGCTATTGGTGACAGATGTCAGATGTTGGCAGAGTGACTGCCAACACAAATCTCCCTCCACCTTCAGACATCAAGCTGATGGAGGACTGGGCACAGTTGGACTGGCAGTCCCTTCTTGCTTGGATCATTGGTCACATTATTATCTCTCAGTCGCTGAACAAGCAGATGGTTTACCATGTATTTGTGATTTTCTGTTGGCCTAGAAGTTCTGTCCTTCCATCAGGGTCCAGCATGTAATCAATCATGACAGTGGGTGGTGCAAGAAAATCCCTGCCAGTTAAAGTCCAAGACATTCTATTTTATTAAGTCTGCATAAACCACTACAATTCCAACTTAAAAGTAATAGAAGGAAAAAGCAAAGTAGTGATGTTAGAAATAACTTGAATAATCACACAAACCACAGCTCTCAGTTGGTCTCGAAGACTCTCAGTCTGTGCTATGCGATGTCAGTTTGTCCGTCCACTTTTAGTCTTAAACTTAAAATCTCCTTGCCTCTATTCTGGCAAGCCTTAAAGAGCTTTACCTTATATCAGAAACTGACATAATTAAAAGTAAACAAAACAAACACACATACCCCTCCACTAAGATTATTTTTTTAATATTCAAAGTTAAACTCTATTAAATAGTCATCATAGTAAGTTGGCTTGCTTTAGTATGTATGAGTGACCACATATGGGGAACATATGTTCTCTGTCACCCTCCCTCCAGATAGTTTTCTTTGTGAAAGACATCTTGCTTATTTACATGCATATAACAGGAAACAAATCCTTTAGTAATAGAGCAGAAAGAGCATTTTTAATAATACAACTATCACATAGAGGCATCCTTGACATAAATGATGTGTTTCTTCTTGTCTTTTTCTTAACATGTATTTTTCTTAAAAATCAGGTTCACAAGGCCGGGCGCGGTGGCTCACGCCTGTAATCCTAGCACTCTGGGAGGCCGAGGCGGGTGGATAGCTCAAGGTCAGGAGTTCGAAACCAGCCTGAGCAAGAGCGAGACCCCGTCTCTACTATAAATAGAAAGAAATTAATT
>CAUYRT010003874.1:0-30640 GCA_963574885.1 Lepilemur ruficaudatus | reverse complement strand
CAATTAATTTCTTTCTATTAGTAGTAGAGACGGGGTCTCGCTCTTGCTCAGGCTGGTTTCGAACTCCTGACCTTGAGCAATCCACCCGCCTCGGCCTCCCAGAGTGCTAGGATTACAGGCGTGAGCCACCGCGCCCGGCCTCTGTTTCCTTTTAAGTGGGTTGTAATCTATCTTACTCTTGAATGTCTTCCCTTTTACTGGGATTCAGGCCTCTTAGGTGTAAATAAAATAAAAATATAAACCTTATTTAATTAGGTTAAAAAAGAAGTAAAAGGAAAAGATCAACTGATATGGTCTCACTCTTAGAACACAGTAGCAGGGTTCAAATAAAATATTCAGTTTGAAAAGATTTTTAGTATAAGAAATGTGATTTCTTAGAATGGCTTCTTGAGCTTAGTTCTCAGGAGTCTTCATTAATTGTCTGTACTTTTCATCCATTATTATCCACTTATCTTTGCCTTAATGAAATGAGATTTACTGATCACCTTTGAAAATTCTAATTCTGCTTTTCTTTGTGCATATTTGGTCCATGTGTCTTTAGAATATAAGCTTTTAAGAATAGGAAAAGTATCTTTAATTAGCCAAATGTCCAACAGAATACTGAGTTCAATTGTGAGAAGCTGATGTAGAAGCCCTTTTCTCATGACTCTTGGCATAGTATCAGGCAGTGGTAAGAACCCCAGTTAGGAAGCTATTCCAGTATTTCAGTGAGTGATGGTGGTGTCTTCAACTAGACTGATGTGATGGCATGAGACAAAAAATGGACCAATTTGAAAGCTGTTTAAAAAGCAGAATCACAGGGCTTGGTGATTGATTCAATTTAGGGACTGATGAAGAGAGGAGGAATGAGAATTGGTGCCCCGGTTTTTGGCTTGTGTTTATGATGCGTCTGTTGGTGCTACAAAGAACATAGGAGGAACAGGTTTGGGGAAGAAAAGCTCAAGAAAATATCTTAGTAGATATATCCAGTAGAGAGTTAAAAATGTAGGTTCTTTAGCCCTAGAAAGAGAATTTGCCTAGAAATAGAGATTTGAGAGTCACAACATAAAGATGGTACTTTACATGGAAATAAATTAAATGCAACTAGTGAGAATATAGAGAGTGAATATAGGAAAAGGCCTGACAGAATCTTGAAGGGCATCATTGTTTAAGGAATGAGTCTCAGAAAAAGTGCTTACACAAGGAAGAGTGAAGAGTAACCAGAGATGGGAGGAACATGTAGAAGAGAGTAGAGTCAGTGAAGCCCAGAAAGAACATTCAGAAGGGAGGGAATTGTCAGCAGTAGCATATGCTGTCAAGAGGTCTGGCCAAACAACGATAAAAAAGCAAGTGTCATTTGGATTTAATAAAATGCTAAAGCAGTTTCAGTGGCGCTAAAAGACAGATTGCAGTGAATTGATAAATCAATTATAAGTTGAAAAGTAGTCACAGGAAAAATAGCCAACCCTTAGGATATTAGAATAAGAAAATATAGGATGATCAAGGAGGGGCCATGAGATCAAGAGCTTTTAGCTCCCAAAATTAGACATTATCCAGTTTAAATGGTGATAGGAAGAAGTCAAATACAAAGACATTGAAAGTATAAAAGAAACAGGATAATCGGTTGAGCAAAAGTGTTAGGAAAGGAGGAGATCCTTAGCAAAGTGATGGGATTTAGCTTTAGACCAGAATATTTACCTTTTCCATTTTGAAGAGCAGAAAGATTGAAATAGATATGTAATAAATGAGTGAGTACGTAAAAGAATTGCCAAGTTGAAATGTTATATATTTATAGTAGTATCATTCTGTATAATTTTTCTTCAGCAGCACTCAGCATCCTAGGTGGTAAACATAGAGAAGATGAGCAACTGGATTGATCCAGAATTATATTCTGCCTTCTACTGTATGTACATATATACATGTTCAGCTTTCTCATTAAATTGTAAGGCTGGAATTACCTGTATATTCCTCACATCTTGTACATTTTGAAATACTGTAGAAAAAGCCAGCATACAGATAAGACTTGGGTTCACATCCCAGCTCTGCTACTTAATAGCAGTGGATTCTTGGGACAATAATTTCACCCCCCTGAAGTCAGTTTTTGGTCAATAAATAAAGGTAGTATCTACTCTGTAGAGTTGTATAGGGATTAAATCATGTAGTAATGTTCCTGGCATGTAACAGTAACTCAACAAATGCAGTTCCCTTTCCTCTTTTCTTTCCGTTTCAAGGGTCAGTTCAATATTATTTATTCTTTGAAGCTCTCTCTAACTCAACAAAGAAAAACTTAGCTTTTTCTACCACATTTCTATAACTTCTAAAATGTTTCTGTTAATGTTCATGTCACTATATATCATAATGCAGTGTATCCATCTTGCCCATTAGAATGCTACATTCTGGCCAGGCGCGGTGGCTTACGCCTATAATCCTAGCACTCTGGGAGGCCAAGGCGGGCAGATCACTCAAGGTCAGGAGTTTGAAACCAGCCTCAGCAAGAGCGAGACCCCGTCTCTACTAAAAATAGAAACAAATTAATTGGCCAACTAAAAACATATAGAAAAAAAAAAATTAGCCGGACATGGTGGTACGTGCCTGTAGTCCCAGCTACTTGGGAGGCTGAGGCAGAAGGATTGCTTGAGCCCAGGAGTTTGAGGTTGCTGTGAGCTAGGCTGACACCATGGCACTCACTCCAGCCCCGGCAACAGAGTAAGACTCTGTCTCAAAAAACAAACAAACAAACAAACAAACAAAAAAAACCAATTGCCATTACAATAACATTTAAAAAAAGATAGAGGAAAAAATTTAAATATGAGCAAGACTGCCACACCAAAAACTATAAAACGTTTCTGAGAGCAATAAAGACCTAAATAAGTGGACACAGATACCATGTTAATGAATTGGAAGATTCAATATTAAGACATGTCTAAAATTTTGTGTATAAGCTGACTCTGAATTTACACATAAATACAAAGGGCCTAGACAAGTCACAACAATCCTGGAAGAGAAGCACAAAGTTGAAGGACTTACACTACCCACTTCGAGACTTCCTATATGAAACTACTGTAACCAATACAGTGTGGTATTAGAGCAAGGACAGACCAACAAAGGAATGGAACACAAGAGAGTCCCCACAAACAGACCCACACACAATCAACTGATTTACAAAGGCACTAGGCAATTCAACGGGGATGAAAGTCTTTTCAACAAATGGTGCTGCAACAACTAAATAAAAGTATATAATGAAATAAACCTCTACTGCAACCTCATACCACACTGTTGACATTTTGCTATATCTCTTTCACTAAACAGGTTTTTAAAAAGATCACACCACAAAGATTCTTTTTCTGTGGTTTTTTTTTTTTTTGGCACTATTTCTAAGTGATGCTTTAATTTACTTCATCACAAATTTCTTACCCTCATATCTGTCCTGATGCTTCCAGGCTACTTTTCAACCTAATCATCTACCATCGGCCTTCGGCTTCCCCACTTGGAAAGAAAACAGAAGCACTTACAGCTCCTCACCACCTTCTTTCCATGCCTCCAGGACTCAGTCTGAAGTGTCCCACTTCCTCAACGAAGTCCAAGCACTTTCATCTGGCAGGTCCCCTTGTGTTTTCTGTGAAGTCTTTTCTGATTCCTCTGACCAAACACAATCTTACTCTCTTTCTAAACCCTCATCCATCTCCCTTTTTTCCTTTTATAATTAATGAACCACACTTACAAAGGTGAAAAAAGATATTTGAGTAGTCTATTCAGGCCACAGATTGCTCTACCTGAATGCTAGCTACAGAGTGGGGAAGCAAGACAGGCAAAGCCTCTGCCCTTACATAGCTTATGTTCTAGGGGTGAAGTTCATGAGGAGATAAACTACAAATTAGGGCTGTTCCTCATTTACTTCAATACTCCTTTTAGGAAAATATAACACTTTGCATATAGTCAAGCCCCACTGAAGGAACCATGAATTCAAGTGTTATGCTATTTAAAGCTTACATCATCAATACCCTTGTCAATTTATAGCACCAAAAGGTCTATCCTATCAGAAGTCAGAATGTCCTCAGTCTCCATAAAAGAATTGCAATGAGGCCTTATGTAATAAGTTCAAGAGCATCTATTACTTTATTCATATAGATAAGCAGGGGTTTCCTTTCAAGGTTTCAAGTAAACCAAACTAAGCCATCTAATTTTTAAAAACACATGAAAGTGTAGTAAATTAAGTATGCATGCAGGATTAGTGGTTTTAAGTGCAAGAATTGTGAATACAGATTATCTTTATTTATATCAAAAAGAACAGACACCAAAGACTATACTTTTGTAAAACATTTGAGCTGCATGGCACCATTTTAATAAAGAAAACCAGGAATTTTGTAGGGCAGGGTTTTTTAATCCTGGCACTACTGACATTAGGAGCTGAATGATTTTCATTATGGGGAGCTGTTCTGTGCACTATAGATGTTTAGCTGCATCCTAGGGCCCTACTCAAAGATACCAGTAGCAGCCTCAGTTATGGCAACCGAATGTCTTCAGACATTCACAAGGGAGCCCGTGGGGGGAAAAATTACCCCCAGTGAAGAACCACTAATGTAGGACTGCCAACATTTGTATACTACTAATACATTTCTAAGGCAGCTGTGTATAAGAAAGGAAGTCATCTGACATGTTTCTACTGTCTATATATTTATATTATTTATTCTAGATTCTGAAGAAGATATTGTCCATAAGCTTCTGCATCTACAGTACGTATGCCACTCAAATGTGTGTAGAGTCTGGAGCCCTGTGGATGATTTTAAGAAGATTTAAGACAGAAACGAAGAACCTGTATTCTGATTTGGGTTCTTCAGGCATACCAACCTGCTCGTGCTGACATGCTTTCTCAGACCCACACGCAACACCAGCACTCTGTCTACCCCTTAGTTGCAGCCTAACACTAGAGAGAATTCCTTCGTCCAAACAAAAAAATATTTATTGCACTATGGATGGTTCAAATGTGGTGGGGTTAAACAAAACACCTGGCCCTTGACCACAGGGAGCCTTGCAGACTAGGAGGAAGGAGACCAAAAGCAAACGCAGAAATAAATGTGCAGTTACACACCATGATGAGTGCTGGGGTGGGGGGCTACAGCGTGCAGTAAGGGCGGGGCGTGGCTGAGATCTGATCAGGGGTTTGAAGAAGTCACTTCTACAGGAAGCGGCATGTGTTTTCACACCAAGTCAGACCACAACTGTGTTGGAACTGATGTCTCCAGAAATAATCCTAGTGATGAAATTGCACAAAGGTGCTACCTTATCTAAGAATGATTTAAGAGAACTGTAAAACAGAATCTCCAAGGAGTTGGTCAGTGTGGGCAGCCTGATAGACCAAAGCAATGTTTCCCCGGTCACCATGTAGCAGGTCCCTGCTGCAGGTATGTGCTGAGGTTCTGGAAAGCTCAGGAATGTAAGGTGGCTCTAAGCAATGACACCCCCACTGCCCCACACTGGCACCCCACACTGCCAGTTGGTCACACACAGAGGATGGAGGGAAGGGTCACTTTACTGAGTTGTAGCTTTGGAGTTGTAAAAGAATGGTACATGCAGACCTTAGAGTGAAACAGACTTTGGCCTTCAGTGTGCACACAAAGCACCCAATGGACTTGTTGTCTGAATACTTGGAGTCCGAGTCCTACTCTCAGGGATTGCAGCTCAGGATCATAGCACAGCCTAGGAATGCTCACCAGGGCCCTAGTGACTGAAATCCCACATGAGGGTCTAGAAGCTCCCCACGGGAGATTTTTTGCTCAGACTCATGAAGTGAGTGTGTGTCACACAAGGTCCAGAAGCACTTGTTCACAGCTGGCCCTGCGCCTGGCCCTTGACACCCATGCGCTTAGAAACAGCATCTAAAGAAACTGCGCAGCCTGCTGCTATAGCTCCCACCCAGAAAACTGACCGAAGGCGACATGCAGAAAAGACAGGCAGTGCTGACAGCTCTCTCCAGAAGCCAAGGAAGCACCCACACACAGCAGGGGGTCAGCGAGCCAGGGGACTCACACCCATGGGTGCAGCATGTAAGCACAGATAGGAACACACCCAAGAGAAGAGTGACAGAACAGAGCCAGAGAAAAAGAAATAAAATTCCTATTTCTTAAGAGCCTTTTATGTATCAGGTAGTATGCCACACACTTCACATATTTATCTCATTTTAATCCCCATAAAACCTTCAGTGGCAAATATATTATAATGGTATTATGATACCACAGATGAAAACCAAAAGCCTAGAGGGAAAGGAACTTATATAAGAATACAGAGTTAGGAAACAACAGAGCCAGGTTTTGAAAACAGGTCTCTCAGAAACCGGTCTGTAATCCTCTTGGGAAGCTAAGATTAGATGAGTAGCAACAAGCTGGCTGTGAAGAAAGGAAGAGTCCCAATCCAAAGACAATGCCAAAGCAAGCAGACAGATCAATGAGCAATGCTTTTGTAATATTAGAATTTTAAATAGTGATTTTCTTGTTAAAATAGCTGAGAGTCCACAGTTTTAAGGAAAGACTTGTGAAGGTAAGGAGGTAAAGAGTTAAGATACAACTTGTCTGGTCATGAATGGTTAAGAAAGATAGGGACCCAAAGGCTCCCTGCTGAGTGACAGGATTCCAGGTGACTTCTGCCCTCCACCGCCAAAGTGTCTCTATTTCCTCTGAACAAGTATTTCTCTTGTAAAGAGAAAAATATGTTGTGTGTTTTTATTGTTGATGATATTTTAATGTATTTCAGGAGAACTGAGAAGCGGCTGGTAGGGCGGAGCTTCTCCAGGAATAAACAGGACAGGTAACAGAACATGTTCCCAGACTGTACAAGCCATCCTTGCCCTTCCCCCTTCCTGGGCAGTTCCACCCAAAGCCATCCAGCAGGGCAAGGCCACAAACGGTGTCAGTGCACAAGTTAGGTCAACAAGAAAGAGAGGGAAGGCAGAGATGGCAGGCAGGGCAGGGATGGTGAATGGTGACTTGTTACAGAATGGGAAATCAATCAACTAAGTTACTGCAATGAGGATGGTAAGAACCTCAGCTCTTACTGTCAGAGAAAGGAACCACAAATACAGAAAGGGAGAAAACTATGCTGAATCGTCTGGCATTTAGAGATATCAGATTAAACTCACGGATTTCAATATATACATGGACAAATACAGAAATAAATATAAACATAAAGGAAGCATGTGCATGTGTGTGTATATTTCTAGGCCTGTACTAAGATCTGGAACCAGTGACACCTCAAAAGTAATAAGCATATCTATGCTCAGATCTTGCTTTCTAAATATTATTCTTTCACTAAAAGGAACCAAGGCTCCTTGGGGAAAGAGCAGATCCCAGGGCTAGGGTAGGGAAAATACAAGATGAATCTGGAATATCTTACTATATCTCAAAGTAAAGAAGTTCTCAAAGAATGACTGAGACATTTCAAAAGGACACAGAACCAAGCTGAAGGAGTTCCTAATGGCCAAATTTGGGGTGATTTAAGCATCAAAACAAATAAGGAAGGGAAGTAATTACAACCCATTGAATAACACAGACTCCATGAATGAGTGAAACCATCTGAGACAGATAGCCAGAGAGGCGAGAGGACAACTATGTTGAATGGGATTATTTATGTAACTCTCAACAAAATACTTATTAATTAGTAGGAGGAAAGAGTAACTATACACAGAGATATCTGGAAAATGCCATCTTAATCAAGTGGTGGCATCAACTCTAACAGAACAAATCAAAGCTGTGTACCACCTGATGGGATGGGACAGGATGGGAGGCACTGAGAAGAACACAGCATCACTCGTGTGGTATTCCAAATGAGAAACACTGTACAAAATAGCCAGCCTACAATCTCCAAAAATGTCAAGGTCATGAAGCCAAGGAAATATCGAGGAACTGTTGCAAATTAAAGGAGATTAAAGAAACACAAAAACAAAATGAAATGTGTGAATCCCTTGTGGATCCACTTCATACAAAGGACAGTACTGGGCAACTGGCAAAACCTGAATGAAGTCTGAGGACTGAATGGTAGTAATATTAATATATCAGTATTAACTTCCTGGTCTTGATGGTTGTATTTTGGTTTATACTTGATTGTAGGCAAAATATACTAAAGTATTTGGGGGTGATAGAACATCATGTTGTCAATAAGCTCAACTGGTTCTTGGGGGAGAAGTTATCTCTTCTATCCATGAACAAAAAAATGACAAGGCCACAGCACTTATCCGAGACATTCCAAGCAATTCCTTGGACTCTCTGAAAGTATGTCAGTTACCTTGGACAAACTGTAAGGTCTATACTATAAAATTCACAGAGTAGTGTATGTGTTGCAAGTAATGCGAACTAGAAGCACAAGTTACTTACCAAGTTCGGGGAGGGGTGTATAAGGAGAGAATTTTACAATCTCTAACATGCCTTACTGAAGCTGACTTTAATACTCTACACCAAGGTTAGAGTTCAGTGACTGCTACATAAAATCAGACCTGAATGTGGAATCCTTTATTCTTAGACCTGTATTTGGTGTTGGGATGTCCACTATGCTGGTCCCCAGAGATAGTAAGGGGATGACAGTATTGGTTACATCTCCTGATCCACACACTGGAGAGCCAGGGGTAAGGCAGATAGTTTTCATTCCAGCATGATGGAACTTTTTTTTTTTTTTTAAAAAAAGAAAGAGACAGGGTTTTGCTCTGTTGCCCAAGCTGGAGTGCAGCAGCACAATCATAGCTCACTATAGCCTCTAACTCCTGGGCTCAAGGGATCCTCCCTCACCTCAGCCTCCCAAATAGCTAGGACTATAGGCACACGCCACCAAGCCTGGCTAATTGTTTTGTTTGGTCTTTTTCAATTTACAGCGTCCTGCTATGTTGTCCAGGCTGGTTTCCAACTCCTGGGCTCAAGCAATCTTCTGGCCTCAGCCTCCCAAATTGCTGGGATTACAGGTGTGAGCCACCATGCCCAGCCTGGAGGAGCCTATTTGCTGAAGAGAACAGCTCCTAAAGAATGGTTCCTACAGCAGCAAAATTAAATGACAGTAAGCTAAGAAATGCAGATTAAAACAGAGGACAGAAAATACCTTCTTTTCACCTTTCCAAACTGTCTCTGTATCTTATCTTTTATTAGACGGCACAGACCTTTGAGGTCATAACCACTATTCAAACAAATGCCAAAAGAGATCCACATTCTCTTTTCTAAGGAAAACATTGACTCTATGTGTAGGCACCTGTACCTATGGAAGAATCAGGTTAGAGTTGATTAATTCTCACACTTTAATAGCAGAGTAACTTTCTCTTCTTTTTAGCAAATAACCAAAACTACATTGTTCCTTACCCAACATACAAATGACCTGCATCTACTTGAGAAATAACAAATTACTAAGTTACTGTAGAAACCCAAAAATTCACTAATGCTCTATGGCCTGAACATGTGTGCATCTTCTGACATGTATTCTAATGCTATATAGAATCTGATATATCATATAAAATCTACTGCAAATAAACTTGTCTCACCAACTGCTCAGAAGCTCAGAATTCCGTGGAATTGGAGTCCAAATGAGTAAGTGACAAAGCAGCAGCCAAATGAACACAGCAACTTCCCTTTCTCCTAGATTCTCAGAGTCCAGTCTAACACAAAGCATCGTGTCTACATCATACTGTTCTCAATATTCATCATACAACATGCTTGCCCTTTAGGAGTTTAACTATATGCTCTTGGTCTTTACAAAGCATCAATACAAGAACACTCCACTTGAATAGTTTCTATGTCTTCTGTGAAATCATAGCTGAAAACATAATCCACTGTGTCACACAATGGCAGAAGCTACAGAATGTCTTTTTCGTTAAATACAATGCCAGGAAAGAGTCTTTCTCTGTAAACAAATGTGCATGCTTTCTTTCCACAGACAATGAATGCTATGTAATCGAATGCCATACAGAGAAAGGAATGGTTCTCTTTTATCCTTAGCAGTCAGAAAACTGAAAGTCAAATACAGTGCACAGCAGTTATAATTAGCTCCCTTTAGGAGCCTGGTACCTTCTACTCCCTACACTCTTCTTAGATGGTTTATTATGTCTTTTGTCTCTAATTGTCCTGCTGTATACTACATTTAATTCTACCAGATGTAAATCCTTTTAAAAGTACCTAGAGTATGTCTGTATATATTCTCTCTCTTAAAATTTTCTTTCATATCTCTTACATTTTCTGGTATCATTCTATATTCAACGACCTAAGAATTTTACATGATACTGACATAGGGAGGCTAATTTAACAGACCAAGCAGTTTGCATCACAACCTCCCCTTGTTTGTTTCCCCAACAAAAATTAGGGGGTGGCCCGGTGGGGAAAGCAAGCCCCGCACTGCCATGGTCGGCACATCACCTTTGCAGTAGTCCGCAGGGTCCTCTTGCTCTTCATCATCTGATCCCAGGATCTCCTCCTCTGGCTCTGGGGGCGTGGGTTCTGGCAAAGGCGGTGGTGGTGGTGGCGGCGGTGGAGGAGGAGGAACTAAAGGAGCTTTCTGCTGAGGCTCCGGCCTGAAACAGTGGAAAGAAAACTCCTATTTACTTAAGTAAATCTTGCATTATGGACACACTTGAGCATTTCTTAATATGGAAAAAAATAAAACTTGTTACACACGTGGAAGAAATAACAATGTCACTTCACCCATTTTAGCTCAATTCAAGTAGTGTTTCAATATACATAACAGGTGGGGAAAAAACTACCCCATTTTTATAGGCAACTTTTCACTCAGAGATTCAGTATTTTTTTAAGTTCTGCCAATATTATGAAATTTAAGTGAAATGAAAGCATATTCCATGATATATAGCCTTATTAGTTAAAAAACATCCACAGAGATTACAAAAAGACAGGAGCAAGTAGCCCTCAACTTTTATAAAACTGTTTTCTGTTATTTGAAAATCAGATTAACTTTCCCATAGAAATAGGAATGAGTTTACATTTCCAGGATAACTCATAAAAGCTGATTAATATGTATACTATAGCTAAAGTATGGTTATTTTCACTAGGGAGTTCAGGTATCTATCAATCTTGCTTATCAAAAACATTGTTCAATCAAACCAGAAATTAAAGAAAAGCTCCACTGTCAGTCAAGTATAAACAGAGTGCATATTCTAATGCAAGTATGCAATGGTTATTTCTACTTGTCACAAAAGGTTAAATGATGTTTAGTATAATCTTTTATAAAGTATAGGAAAACCTATAACACAAAAAAAAGTTCATGAGCTTAAAGATGTAAACCTTGAGATATCTAGAATAACTCACAGATATAGTAGTACATTTGCTTAGAAGTAAAGCATTCCTAACGGTCCTATGAAAATCAAGCTTTTGCTTACTATAAAAGTTAACTGCTATTTCCAACCATGTCTCATTGGGGAAACATGAACCAAAAGTCTCAGCTTGGACACCAGCATCTCTCCCTTAACCTGTCCTACCAATGGGACCACTACTGCTCACCCTGAACCAGCCACAGCTGTGTGAGTAAAAAGGTAGGGTACGAACAGATATGTGGGGCAAGGGCAAGGAGTGAGGCTGGGGAAGGTTCCCCAGAGGCAGCATCAGCATGGTGAAGTGAGGAGGTCCCAGTTGTTGGGAGAAAGGAGAATCGCAGAGCCAGTGATGTGGTACACAACTGTCTTCCCGACCCCTGCACCCTCCCCACCCTTGCCTGGTATGCGCTCTCCCTTTCTAGGACCTGGATTTCCTTTTGGGACACTGCTACTGCCTGCACAAAAGAAGGCTGATTCCAGATCTTTCTCTCCTCTCTGAAGTACAGCCTGGGGCACATAGCCAAAGCTCGCTCTCCAGCCTCCGAACCCTGAGAAGGTGAACTATCACGGGGTGTAAGTGCAAGCCTATCTGTAGCTGTCATTAAGAGACAGGGCCAAAGGAGCTGCCTGGACCACTGCCCCCTTCTAAGTTGGACCTCTAAATCCTTACCAAATCTGAGAACCCTCAACAGTCTTTACTGCCTTTAGTGTAAGTTAACCACCACTAATGTATGTGGCTTGCCAACAAAAAACCAAACTGCCAAAAATCGAAGAAAGAGGAAAGGCATATAAGGCAATAGAAATGCCAAAAGTCATGAGGAAGGGGTGGGCATCACACACAACAGGAACCTTAAAGGCAAATGCTGGCAAGTGTGACTACCTTTGACAGGACAACTAAAGAGCGTTATAGGCTGAAAAAATGACTTCTATTGATTTCTACTTGCTAGAACTTATGAAGACTCAAAGTTACAGTTCCCTGGGTAACAGACATTAGGAGTGTGGTGGCGGTAACATTCTGAGTTAACCATTCCTTACCACAGAGCACTGAAAGGAAATAGTCACAAACACACGCATCATTTCTAGAACACATCTAAAAATCCCAACAGATTTAATGGAAGTGCAAGAAAGTTTCTGGCAGCCTTGCAAATGCTCATTTTCTTTTTAACACATGTGCTCTTACTGAAAGTAGAATGGTCTCAGGCAGACAGAGTTCTGAAAAGGGGGAGGCAGGAGAGGAAGTGCAACAGTTTTACCACTTCCCCAGCGGGAGGAGGAGGTTAGATATGATGTCCAGAAAGCAGGTTCCACCCAGTCTTCAGGGTGTATGGGCTGAATGTGACAAATCTGCTCTATCTGATTTGCTCTGATTTGCTCTATCAGAAATACTTTGAAAGTTGGCTGTTTCTTCCTAACTTATAAATTTTATATTAAAAAATGAGTAGATTCTCTGAGTTTAAAAGAAAACACACTGTCAGGCACAGTGGCTCATGCCTGTAATCCTAGCACTCTGAGAGGCTGAGGAGGGAGGATCGCTTGAGGTCCAGGAGTTCAAGTCCAGCCTGAGCAAGGGAGAGACCCCATCTCTACAAAAAATAAAAAAATTAGCTGGGTGTGGTGGCACGCAACTGTAGTTCCAGCTACTGAGAAGGCTGAGGCAGTTAGATCGCTTGAGCCCTGGAGCTGGAAGTTGCAGTGAGCTATGATGACACCACTGAAGTCTAGCCTGGGTATCAGAGCAAGACTCTGTCTCAAAAAATAAATAAATAAATAAAACACATTGTATTCACTGTAGAAACTACTTAATGAAAGAGAAGAAATGAAGGACCTTGTTCTATTATGCTAGTGCAGGGCACTGTTGCCATGTGAGCCAGATAACTCACTGCTATGGGGGCTGTTCTGTGCGCTGTACGAGGCTTACCAGCATCCCTGGCCTCTAGCCATTATATGACAATAGCACTCCCCCTTCCGTACGGCCATCAAAAATGAGTCCAGAAGACAATGATAACTGTCCGCTGGGCAGGGGCAAAACCATGCCACTGAGAACCACTGCACTAAGGAGTATTTTCTCTATATTGCTTTACCTCAATGGAGCAGACTATATCTGTGATAAGGGAAAAGAGATTCTAATTTCCATGGAGCATTTTCTCTCACTAGAGAGGCTCAGGCACCTTTATTATTAATATAATGTGCTTCTCTCACTTATTCTTTACCTATTTGCTGAGCTGCCCCACATGGCTGAACAAAATTCTCAGACTCTGGTCTAAGTGAGCAAGCACTTATCCCCCTGGTGAGGGCCACACTGAACAGACAGGCAGAACGCTCCTCAAAAACCAGCTCAACAAAATTAAAGGAACGAGTCAGGTACCCTGAAGTGCAGAGGAGGCTTGAGTAATGTTGATGTATTAAATAATATTTCAACTGGCTGCCACATCAAAACCTCTAGAACCGTGCTGCCCAGTACCGTAGCCACTGGCCACACACGAGAGCTGGGTACTTGAAATGTGGCCAGTTCAAACTAAGATGTGTGGTAAATGTAAAATATATCCTAGATTTCTAAGAATTAGTACCAAAAAAGTAAAATATTTTATTAATTTTATATTTATTACATGTTAAAATGTTTTGTAGATGAGTTAGATAATTATATTATTAAAAGTAACTTTACCTGATTCTTTTTGTCTTTTTTTTTTTTTATTAAGATGGCTATTGGAATTTTTAAATTACAGGAAAGGCTCACATTGTATTTCTACTGGATGGCACTACTCTAGACCTTTCAGATTCTCCTGTACCGAGGGGCAGGTCAGCCTCACATTGAGAGATTACTGGTCATACCAGTGATATCTGTTTTTTCTAGGGTTTCTCTGTCACCTATTTCGTATCAATTATCACCAATTCTAAAATCACTCAGTTAATCACAGTAAGTCTTAGTACAAGGTAACTGCTGAATGCTGTAGCCCCAATCATTGATTGTTTTTCATCCCTCCATCCTTGTCACTGCATACCACACAGCAGAACACCAGGAAATTCTCCCAGGGCAGATACAGAGAACAGAAAGCCATGCCATACCGCCTTTAAGGCTGGCTTCTTTAAAGTGGTTTCTGGTGGCTTCTAGAGTACTCCAAAGTGTGGTTAAATTTCAGCTGTCTGAAAGATCAAGGGGTGACAGGTTATCTCACTAAACATGTTCTCATGAAGTGTATCAACAGATTTAAAAAAAAAGATAATTTCCATCAATCCTAATGAAAATCAGCAGGAAGCTACTTTATATAAGAATTACTAGATACATTTAAGCAGCCAGGGGGCAAGGAGGACCCATAATATCTCCTGCAAGAGTACCAAAACAATTCAATGGTGAGACAAGTCTTTTCAGCAATGATACTAGAACAAATGGATGTCCATGTGCAAAATAAATAGAGCTGGACTCCCGACCACATAAATGCATAAATACTAACTCAAATGGATCAAAGACTTAAATGAAAGAGCTAAAACTATAGAACTGTCAGAAAAAAATACAGAAGTAAATCTTCATAACCTTGGGTTAGGCAATGCTTCTTAGATACGATGCCAAAAGCAAAAGCAATACAAGAAAAAATAGATAAGTTAGATTTCATCAAAATTAAAAGCTTTTATACTTCAAAGGGCATCATCAAGAAAATAAAAAGCCTAGAGAATGGGGGAAGAGTATTTGCAAATCGTATAACTGATACAGAACTTGTATCCAGAATATATAAAGAACTCTCACAACTCAACAATAAAAAGACACACAACAATTTAAAAATGGGTAAAGGATTGGAACGGACATTTCTCCAAAGAAGATACACAAATGACCATGAAAACATAAACACATGAAAAGATGCTCAACATCATTAGTCATTAGGGAAAAGGAAGTCAAAACCACAACGAGGCACTACATCATACCCACTAAGATGACTACCATCAAAAACAAGACAACAAGTGTACGGAGGATGAAGAAATAGGAATCCTCATACACTGCTGGCAGAAATGTAATATGGCACAGCTATTTTGGAGAACACTTTGGCAGTTCCTCAAAAGGTTAAACATAGAAATACCAAATGACCCAACAATTCCACTCCTAGGTATATGCACAAGGGAAATGAAAACATATGTCCATGTAAACTCCTGTCCACAAGTGTTCATAGCAGCATTATTATTCCTAACGTACAAAAAGTAAAAACAACCCAAATGTCCATCAAGTGATACACAAAATGGGGCATATCCTTATATAATGGAATATTATTCAGTGATTAAAAAAAGAAGTACTGATACATGCCACAACGTGAATGAACCCTAAAAACTTTATGTTGAGTAAAAGATGCCAGACACAAAAGACTGTGGTTGCATGATTTTCCATTTTACATCAAATGTCCACAATAGACAAATTTATAGAGACAGGGTAAATTAGTGGTTACTTAGGACTGTGGGGTGGGGGTGCAAGGAGATCGAGAGGACAGAAGGAGGGAAATTGGGACTGACTGCTAAATACACATGGGGTTTCTTTTAGGAGGAATGACAGTGTTCTAATGTGGTGATGGTTGTACAATTCTGTGAACATACTAAAAAACACTTAATTGTACACTTTAAATTGAGTGAACTGTATGGTATGTGATTATACTCAAAAAGTTATTTCTTTTTTCCTTTCTGCCTTTCATCATCATTCCCAATCAAAAAGTTATTTTTAAAATATAAAAGGAGCCAGGTGCAGTAGGCATGCTGCTCCTGTAGTCCCAGCTACTCTGGAGGCTGAGGCAGGAGTCTCACTTGAGCCCAGGACTAGGAGTCTAGCCTAGGCAACATAGCAAGACCCTATCTCTAAAAAATAGATAAATAAGTAGATAAATAAAATAAAAAGAAAAAAACCCCTTCTACAATATGTAATATCTTTTAAAATACAACGCTGTACCTTTATAAAGTACATGATTTCAAGAAAAATTTGAAATGTCTACATTTAGGCTGAGCACAGTGGTTCATACCTATTAATTTCAGCATTTTGTAAGGTCGGGAGTTTGAGACAAGCATGGGCAACACAGAAAGACTGGTGTCTATAAAATATTTTAAAAATTAGCCAGGTGTGGTGGCGCATGCCTGTAGTTCCAGCTACTCAGGAGGCTGAGGCAGGAGGACTGCCTGAGCCTAGGAGTTTGAGAGTGCAGCAAGCTATGATGACTGCACTCTAGCCTGGGCAACAGAGTGAAAAATCTACATTATTTAAGCAATCTGTATGCATGTTCTCTTTTATAATTCTGCAGCTACATTCACAGTGAAAAGTAATATGTAATTCTTTAAGGAGGAGATTGAGTTTCTATCTAATGTAGAAATTCTAATGGTCCAAACTTAAGCAAAGTGCTAATTTAAGAACATATTCTCATATAACATAAGAAATATACTTTTTCAGTGATGGGAACAAAAAATTTAGAGAGCCAAAATGCAACGATCCACGTATATTTTTCACAAAGAACTATATTAATATTTTACCCTACATAAAGGACAAATAGATATTCTAATCATCATTCCAAATAGAGCTACAATTAAAATGCAGTTTAAAAGAAATCACAAAATATTTTTCTTTCAACATTATACTATAATGCTAAAATTACTTTGTCATGCTTATCTACTTCATATATATCTGCATGTATACTTGCTCTATCAGAAACTAGGTAGGAAAAACTGAACAACCTAGCAAAATGCATGCATCGCCTGCTCTAAATTGCCATGGCAACCAAATGGGAGTTCTGATTTCCTCCCAGCTGCTACTGTATATTTCTTGAGCAGAGAAAATGATAAGTAAACTAAACATTTGGTAGGGAAAAGAAAAGTTACCAGTTTAGATGGCAACTGACACAACTTAAGAAATACAGTTCAATTAATCTTTCACCAAGCATAAAGAAAAGGAGGTCCAGATGACTCTCTTCAGGTAGGGTTGCAGAGGCATTCAAATAAAGTCAAATTTTGTTTTCTTTCCTCCCTAGGTCCACTCCCAGATCTAACAGATCAAAAAGTCTCTCTCTTCCTCCCTCCCTCCTCCTTACTCTCTCTCTCGGTGATAACAGCCTACAAAATATCCAACTGGCATTTCTGCTAAAGATAGAATCAATCAATACAGGTTGAGTATCCCTTATCTGATATGCTTGGGACCAGACGTGTTTCAGGTTTCAGATTTTTAGAATTGGGATGCTCAAACTGTATATATTTTCTCTCAATAGCTATATCTAAAAAGGTGCTTTAACACTGTGTAAAGCCATATACAGTTAAGGATGAAAAAGTCATAATGATTTCATGTATTCCTCTCTAACAAAAAGTCCTAAACTTTGTATAAATCAAACCTAAATGTGCAGTGTGTCCTGTGGCAAAGAGAACTCTGACATGAGCGCCAGTGACCTGCACCCACGTGAAATCCCCTGCTCCCGACTGTGGGTAGAGATATGAGTGTGAGCTATCACTCCCATAATTATCTATGCTATACGGCAAAGGGAGGGATGGCCTGACCTAATCACACAAGTCTTCAAAAGCAGAGTTTTCTCCAGCTGGTCACAGGAGGAGAAGCACAGAGACATGAAGGAGCTGGCCCTGAAGAAGGCAAACATCCATCTGTGAAGTACTCATTAGGGCAAATAGCAAGGAATTGCTGGTGGCCTCTAGGAATGACCGCAGTCTCTAGCCAACAGCTAGAAGGATAAAAGCATAACAAAGATTTCAATCCTACAAACACAAGGGAATGATTTCTGCCAATGATCAGCAAGTAGAAGCACAGACTCGGCTGACACCTTGATTTCAGTCCAGTAAGAATTCAGTCACACTGTGCTGCCCTAATTTCTGACCCACAGAACTGAGTTAATAATGGGTGTTGTTTTAAGCTACTAAGTGTGCAGTAATTTGTTACACAGCAAGAGAAAGTGAATACAGCTAGCTGCCAAGTTTCTCAAAATGTACTATAGTAGTTCATGAAGAATTATTTGATTTTGGCCTCAAAAGTTAAGACCTGGATTTTTTTTTTTTAATAATTAAAATGGCCAGCAGACTCTCCAAGTTCTAAGAGCAAACAATCATAATTCCAAGCCAGAGACTGCTAACCTTATTTTCTAAGATCATATTGTTTTCTAGAATGTGGAACATAGCTAACAAAAAGTCAGTTAAAATATAAGTAAATCAGACCTGCTTCCCAACTAATCTACATTTTAGACAACAAAGGAGTTGGTGTTTTAAAGGTGTCATTGCTTGATTACCTGAGTTATGAGTTGAGGTTTTTATCATCTATCCTCTGGACTACCAATTCCAACATTTCCTCACTAATTTCCTTGTTTCTTGCTTTTATCCTTTCTACCCATTTCACACACTGATTCCCCATGTTCTTTGCAGAAAGCAAACCTCTGCTCCTAAAACTGCATTTCAGTGCTACATACATATGTCTTACGCCACTAGTACTATTAATGTTTTACAAAACATCTGTGGGACCTGACAGAAAATTTTATTACACTGATTCCACAATTACTCAGGGGCACAAAGGAGCCCTAAGCAAGTACAGTCTAACAAGGAAGGGAGAAATGTACGTAAACGCACGGACAGAATCAGCTGCTCCTGGTACGGTTATGAAAGGGGAGGTGACAGAGGGCCAGGTCAGAAAATTCTGCATGCCAGAGGTGATCTTAGAGACTGACCAGAGTGAGGCAAAGTAGGGGAGGCCCAAGGCCTAGGGAACAGTGTCATAAAAAAAAAAAGAAAAGGCCTAAAATAATCTGGTATAGGCGGACACAGGCAAGAGGTTATGGGCAACAGTCCATTCACAGAGGAATAATCCACAATTCTAAGGAGCTTGGGCTCTATCCCTGACAACTAGGAGCCACTGAAATGCAACTTTAGGAACAGAGATTTGCTTTCTGCAAAGAACATATAGAATCAGTGTGTAGAATGGGTAGAAAGAATAAAAGGAAGAAAAGTTAGAATTGTTAGTACATGGAAGAAATGATACAAACTGGAACTCAGAACTCAGCAAAGTTGGCCCTCTGTATTTGCGAGTTCCACATCCAGGGATTCAACCACTGCAGATAGACAATATTTGGGGGAAACTGGGTGCAGTGGTGTGTGTCTATAGTCCCAGCCACTTGGGAGGCCAAGGCAGGAGGATTGCTTGTGCCAAGGAGTTTGAGACTAGCCTGGGAAACACAGGGAGGAAGGAAGGGAGAGGAAGAGGAAAAATATGGGGTTGGAGGCAGGAAATAGATGGCTATGTCTGTACTGAACATGTACAGACTTTTTCTTATCTTATTCCCTACACAATTCAGTATAACAACTGTTTACAACAGCATTTACACTGTATTAGATATTGTATAATCTAGAGACGATTTAAAGTATACCAGATGATGTGCGCAGATTATATGGAAATACAATGCCTATTTATATATATGACTTGAGCATCTTGGAATTTTGAGTCCTGGGACCAATGCCCCATGGATACCAAGAAAGGAGCTGAGTGTTTGTCTCCTCATATCTGGTGTGAAATCATGTTACCTTTCATTTGGATAGGGAACAGTGCAGGAGGAGGAAGAAGGGGTTTTAGAAAATTAACTTCTGTTTTAGCTAGTCTGAGTCTGAGGGGCAAGTGGGACACCCAGCATCATAGAACATAGAATATAGTGAGGATTAGTTGATATACAGAACCTATAGCTAAATAACAAAAGTTTGGGCTGCAAATACAAGCAGAGGTCATAGCCATGCGGCCAGTATCTGAAACTGTTCCAAGTATATTAGAGTACCAAGGAGAAACTGAAGAATCAAAGGGCCAAGGACAGAGCCCCAGTGCACAGCCAAAGTACAAGTCAACCAAGCCACTAACAGAGTCTAAACTTCCATACTTAGTATCTGTAGTGAATGACTCATACTATAATCGCCAATATAAATTTATAAATCTCAAACACAAATTTTAGAGTACATACATGTACAAAGCCTACCTGTTACATTAGGATGAGATACACATCATAAGAACTAGCAAATTAAGGACCTATATGCTTTTCTATCTAAAGGCTCAGCTGATTACCAAAATATAAACAAGTAAATAAAAGCTCAGTTTGCTAGGTGCAGGGTAAATTAACTATTACAAAAAAGAGCTGTTTATTAAGAACTATACTGGTTAACCTTGCAATAACCACTAATGATTACTTCATGCTATTCAGGAAATAATGCAAGACATATCATTTCAGACAAAGCTTCTGCAAACTTCCACAAGTTTTACATCTTAAGGCATATACAATTACTAACGTAAGATTAATCAACAAAATTCAAATGCAGTCAACCTTCCACCCTCTAAGGAAATTTAGAACACCAACAGGAAATAAATGAAATCCCTAAACCTGTGTTATACATAGGCTACAGTACCCAGTAGCCAAATGAAAATTGAATAAAAATTGAGTTCTTCAGTGACTCTACCTTCATTTCTGCACAATGGCTGGTGGCTACCACACAGTATGGACAGTGCAGATTGAGAACATTTCCACCATCACAGAAAGTCCTATTGGGCATCATTGCTCTAGGCAATTTTTAGCAATAAGAGCCTCTTCCAGAGTATCAATATTTTTAATAAGTACTAGTAGCTGAAAATAGTTTAGAACACTTTTCTATACAGGTTAAACAGCTTACTGCAAGTTTTAAAATAAGCATTAAAATGATAAACAGGCATGATATAACCATTTTAAACTTGACAGATGATTCCAACATCTGAATACCCTTTAGCTCAGCACATACCCTTACTGGAATTCACTCAGATGATATACTCACTACAGCAACATTTGCAAACAGCAACATATTGGGACCTAAATGTCATCAATAGGGAACTTGTTAATAACATAGTAACAGATTATGGCACATCCGACATGACACAGTGCTACCAACAAGGACAAGACAAATGAAATAACAAAATAATTCTATTCACAACAGCATCAAAAAGAATAAAATACTTAGAAATAAATTTAACAAAAGAAGCTTAAAACATACTATGAAAACTAAAAAATCTTGTTGAAAGAAATTAAAGATCTAAATAAATAGAAGGACATCCCATGTTCATGAAATAACTACTTAATACTGTTTCTTAAGATGCCTCCCTCCCATCCCCATGTTGGTCTACAGATTCAATGCAATCCCTATGGGGAAAAAAATCCTACCGGGGTTCTTTGAAGAAATTGACAAGCCATTCCTAAAATTAATATGGAAATGCGAGGTCCCAGAACAGCCAAACAATCTCAAAAACCAAAACTGGAGGACTCACACTTTCCAATTTCAAAACTTATTACAAAGCTAAAGTAATCAAGACAGTATGGTACTGACACAAGGATAAAGATCAATAGAATAGAACTGAGGGTCCAGAAATAAACCCTCACATTTACAGTAAACTGATTTTCAACAAGGATGCCAAGAGAACTCAACTGGGAAAGAACAGTCTACTCAACAAATGGTGACTGGACAACTGCACATTCACATGGATGAAGCTGGACTCTTACCTCCTACCATACACAAAAACTAATTTATAATGGATCAAAATCCTAACTATAACAGCTAGAACTATAAAATTCCTAGGAAAGATGCTCAATACCATTAGCCATCAGAAAAATGACAATCAAAACCACAGTGAGATACCACCTCACACCTAACTAGGATGGCAATAATCAAAAAGATAATAACAAGTGATGCCAAAAGTACACAAAAATTAGAACCCTAAGATACTGCTGATGACTTTGGAAAATGGTGCAGTCACTTTGGAAAACAATCTAGCAATTTCTCAAAAAGTCAGGGTTATGTGACTCAGCAAATCCATTCTTTATGTCCACATAAAAACTTGTATATGAATGCTCATAGTGGCGTAATTATTTTTTGTTGTTGTTAAGAGATGGGGGTCTCACTGTACCACCCAGGCTTGTCTCAAACTCCTGGCCTCTAGTGATCCTATCGCCTCAGCCTCTCAAGTTGGGACTATAGGTGCGAGCCATCATGCATGGCACATAATAGCATTATTATTAAAAGCCAAAAGTAGAAACAAATGTCCATTAGCCAATGAATGGGTAAATAAAAATGTGGTATACCCATACAATGGAATATTACTCTACAATACAAAGGAATGAAGCACTGACAGATGCTACAACGTGGAGGACCCTTGAAAACATTAATGCAAATCAAAGAAGCCAGTCACCAAAGATCATATATGACATGATTCCATTTACATAAAATGACTAGAATTGACAAATGTATAGAAATGGAAGGCAGATTAGTAGTTGCCTGACGCTGAGGGGGTAGGGAAAATGGGAGTGACTACTCAAGTGTATGGAGTTTCTTTTTGAGGTGATGAAAATTAGGTGTGATGGTTGCACATTCTGTGAGTATACTGAAAAAACAGTAACGTGTACTCTTTAAATGGGTAAATTTTATGGTATGCAAATAATCTCTTAAGTTTTTACACAAAAATAATGAGGCAGTTCTACACGTACTAACATGAAGGACATACTATTGATGACTAGACAGGCGCAGAGAAGTGAGCATGGCATGCATCACTTGTTTACCACAGACATACAAAGCAAGTGCCTTGTATTAACAGAATGTCTCTGGATGGAGCCACAAGAGCCAATAACGATTCTCTCCCGGAAAAGGAACTCAGTGACCAGTAATAATGGAAAGGAGTTAGCTTTTCAAAAATTTTCTATACCCCTTTCACACTTTTTCAACTTGGTACCATGTGTGCAACTGAAATAAATTATTAGCTTATAAAGAGAGGAAAGGAAAAGAAGGAGAAAGTAGATACTGGCGAGTGGTTCATTTTGATGATACCCCACCCCCACCCCAGGGTGAATTTACTAAAGAACAGCAAAATGAACTGTTACAGTCATGGTCAAGTTACATCCAACTAGGACTGCGGAGTCAAGATAAAAGTCAAAGTCCAAATCACATGCAGCTTTCTGGTAGCAAGGCTGTTCCATCACTTAAAAATCCATGAAAACTCAAGCCAGTGACAACTTCTCTGGGCTTCTAATAAAAATCAGAGTATTATGAAAATTAAAAGAGATGACACATAAATCCGACGACACTATAACTGTGCACACAGTAGGCAATCAATAAAGGTTAATCCTCACCTCCCCACTCTCCTGGTGTGTGGTCATAATGAACTTGTTTCCTCAGTGCTCCAACTGTGACCAATACATACACCTGATATACCATGTCAAATACTGTTGCAGACCTTAGGTCCTGTCTAGAGGTCCCTTCCCATGCCTCTTTGTTCATCTCTGACTATCCTAACTGCAAAGGTCAGCATCAGTCCCATCACCTGATCCCTCTGCTTCTAAACCCATGCATTTTATAGTTATAATGAGTTAAAGTTTTACAAGGATCTATATTGTTAATTAGCATGTACTTCCACAAGGTACAATGAAAAAATAGGGTGCACTGCTGTTACAAATTATTCTTGAAGAAAAAGATATCTAATGTGGATTTTAAAAATCAACTAGTAAGCAAATTGCTTAAAAAATGTTCTCCCAATAACACAATTTTTTTCTAGCTAGGTCTCTTTTGAATAGTACAAAGTTAAGCATGGTCCTCAAAGACCTTATTGTGAACTAAGGTTCCACATATCAGTTTTACACAGGAAAATTACTCCCATCTTAAAAATTGATTCTCTGGAGAGAAAACACAATTTACAATAGCCAGCAAAGAATTTTGGCCACCTGAAGATTTATTAGTCCTCTGCAACACTACTGCCTCCCTGAACTTTTTAACTTCTCTCATCCATATTCTTTTTTTTTTTTTTTTTTTTTGAGACAGAGTCTCACTCTGTTGCCCAGGCTAGAGTGCCGTGGCGTCAGCCTAGCTCACAGCAACCTCAAACTCCTGAGCTCAAGCCATCCTCCTGCCTCAGCCTCCCGAGTAGCTGGGATACAGGCATGCGCCACCGCGCCTGGCTAATTTTTTAAATGTATTTTTAGTTGGTCGATTAATTTCTTTCTACTTTTAGTAGAGACGGGGTCTCGCTCTTGCTCAGGCTGGTTTTGAACTCCTGACCTTGAGCGATCCACCCACCTCAGCCTCCCAGAGTGCTAGAATTACAGGCGTGCGCCACCACGCCCAGCTTCATCCATATTCTTAAGGTTTAGATAACCAGCCTTATTTTTGAAGACTGTTGTTTCAATTAGCACGACTGTCAACCTTACTAAAGGAATTATGCATATAATTCTTCCAAGATACTGACACTTTAATATTCTTGTAGAAGTAGCAACTTTCAGAGATTGGTAGATACCTGAAGAACCTGTAAGAAAAATTTTCTAAGGAAACATGAGGAATTCTGGAAGCACCAAATCCAATCCCAAAGCAAGAGGCTCAAGAACAAGGTAGAGTAGGTTAAGATTCCAACTAAGTAAACTGGTGTCCCAGGACAGGCTCTAGAAAGAGACAGGACTGGAGATAAGAAGAACCAGACACCTAGGACCAGCCAGTGGGGTGAACATGGGATACCACACTCACACTTCTCAGACTGGAGGGAAAGGTGAAATCTCCATTAAGAATTTGCAACCTCAAGCTTCCCCTTCTGAAATGTTAGCATCTGAATTTACACTAACTACCCAGTCTTGAAAATCCCTCAGCCAAGCAATTAATTTAGAGTGCTTCTGGGCCAGTGGTATCCCACTGCCTCAAGAAGGAAGAACAAATCCACTTGAGAGAAACACACCTTCAATCTGAGCTCCTTGGTTTCTCAGCAATTACAATCCGGTAAATACGATTTCACAGTCTTTTAAAAAATCACTAAATATACAATGAAACACTATCCTATGAGTAAGCCAAAAGAAATAACGAACAGCAAAATTAGATTTCACATGCTAGCATTATAAAATACAGAAAAATACAAGTAAGTTCATAATGCTGATAGAAATAAAAAGGAAATTAATGCATGAGCAGGAAAAATGTTTGTTAAGCTCATTGAACTAGACAACAAATAAGAAACTGGAAGATGGATTTGAAGAAACCACCTAGGATGCACCACAGAAAGATAAAGAGATTGAAGAAATGAAAGAAATGTTGAGAACTAGAGATGAGGAGGTCTAACCCATCTACTATTGGGGTTCCCGAAGAAGAGAGAAAACAAGGAGGAGGAACCATTAACAGACATAAACAGCTGAGAATGGTTCAGAATTGATAAAGAACATAACGTCTCAGATTCAGAAAGCACAGGTGTGCAGGATAAAGAGAAATCCCCACTATAATAAATGTGAAGAACCCCAAAGCAAGGTGGAAAAAAAATAGAAAAAAATAGCCAGAGGAAAAGAGATTTTCTATACAGAAATGACAATTACACTGTTACTAGATTTTTTTAAAAAAAAAAGGGGGGGGAGAAGTCAAACAACAGTAGGGTAAAACCGTCAAAGTACTAAGAGTCAATAACTGACATACTCAGTTGTATACCCAACTAATAGAAATATTATATATATTTGTATACCCAACTAATAGAAATATTATATATATTAAATATATATAAATAAAGCAAATATATTTTCAAATCAACAAAACCTAAGTATCATCATAGACCCTTTCCTAAGAAATGGCTAAAGAATGTATTTCAGGAAGACAGGAAGTGATAATGAAGGAATGTCTAAATTTCAAGAAAAAATACTGATTCATAACAAACTGGTAAACATGAGTAAATCAAAACAAACACTGAATGTGTACTTCTAGGTAATAATAAATACATGATTTAAAGAACAGAATTTTAAAATCAACACTACAATAGCATAGTGCTATTCTGAGCACTTCATTCATATTAACTCTATCTTCACACAACTCTAAGTACTGTAGTATTATTCACCCCATTTTATAGATGAGGATAATGAGGCAGGAACTAAGCTTGCCCTACTAAACAGCTAATTTGGAACAGTGAAAAGTTTCCAGATCCCGCTTTCTAGTGGGACTGAATCTCCTGCTGTGCCATTAGACCCTGCAGAGGAGACAGCAGGGTGCAGATGCCTCCTAACACTCAAACAGGAAACATTTAGCAAGCACACTCATTGGGATACGTGCATATGTAGCCACCACATCCCTACATACAAGTCCTTTAGTCTCATTTTCTATTTGACTTTAATGCTCTTTCAAGCAACAGAAATTGTGTTCATGTACTGTTTGGGTATTAACCGTCACAGCAAATCCTTATACAAACAATGCACCAGTTTCAAGCTCTCCAAAAAAATCACTGCAGGAAGGACAAATTGTGGCTAGACAATGGAATACTACTCAGCAATAACAAGACAATGAAAACAAGAAATACAACATGAACTCAAAAGCACTGTGCTAAGTGAAAGAAGCCAAACAGAAAAGACTACACCAAGTATGATTCCATTTTTAAAAGCAAAACTGCGATGACAGGGAAGCAGACCAAGGGTTGCCAGGAGCCAGGGTGTGGGGTGAGGACACTGACTACCAAAGGGCTCAAAGGCACTGCTGGTGCTGATGAAAACGTTTCCTTATGATTGTGGTGTGGTATTTGTAAGATTCCCACAACTCACTGACGAATTGTACACCTAAAATGGGTGAATTTTTATTTGATATAAATTGTACCTCACTAAAGCTGGCTCTATAAAGGCCACCACGGCCACCAGTGAGTTCTCCCATGAGCTGCTCCTCACACATGCTCTCATCACACTCTGACTGGCTGAGCTCCAGTACTTTTCACTGCCAAACGTAAAATCCTGTAAACCCCTCTCGGTCGTTGACATTAACACATCGGAAACCCAGTCCTGACTTTTGCTGCCTAATTTTAAAACCATTCACTACTTTGCAAGGGTAATATTTAACTGCTGAGAATACAAAAGATTTACAGTTGAACATAAAAAGAGACTTACCTAAGGTGGAACAGAAATTAAAAACACAAGGTTGTGCTGACAATAGCAGCCATGAAACCAAACACTACAAATGACTCTCCCTTGCATTCACAGAAAGACACAGTCCCATCTCAGTGCAAGTGCATCTGTCAACTGAAGACAGTTCTGAAAACCCTCAAATCCATACACCTGATAGAGTCCATGGACTAAAGTCCCATCAATCTGAGCATCTCACCAACTCAGACCAAAGAGAACTCAGAGACTAGGATATTCTTGCCTTCCCGTGTGTCATAAATCTTGGGATTCTACCCTACAGTTCCAAATTCTGCTTGATTACCCAGAGTACAAGGAATATACCTCATTTATTTTTCAAGAAATATTTACAAAGCTCAAACTATTTTATTGCTAAAGCAAATAAAATATGAGTCTTCTCTCATATAACCAAGAATCGAACAGATTAAACCAGACAGATATACAAGTAACATAAAACAAGGCAGAAAGTGGTTTGATAACATTATTTCTTTAATTAACACATATTCATTGTACACAGTTTCTGGTACTGTTGTAAGGTCCAGGGAAATACAATAACAGAAACAAAGTATGTGGATAGCCAGGCGTGGTGGTGCATGCCTGTAGTTCCAGCTACTTGGGAGGCTGAGGCAGGAGGATCCTTTGAGCCCAGGAGTTTGAGGTTGCTGTGAGCTAGGCTGACGCCACGGCACTCTAGCTGGGGCAACAGAGTCAGACTCAAAAAAAAAAAAACAAAAACAAAACAAAAACAAAAAAACAAAACAAAACAAAACAAAACACAAAGTATGTGGAAAGGCACACACGTTCTCTGAAGCTGGCTGAGCCTCTAGAAATGCTTAGAGAAAGGGGAGACCATTGAAGAGACTTAGGAGGAAGAAAAAGGTGTCACAGATCTAGCTAGGGAAAGGGCGTTCCAGGCAGGAAGAACTGTGCACATAGCGTGGCATGAGCAGCAGAGGATCATCCACTTTTGCTGGTACCCACAGGGGAATACTGGCAGAAGTATTAATACTACAAATATTGGGACCAGATTTTGACAACTCTGAATGAAGAATTTGAGGTTTATTTGGTAGGAAATAAAATGCCAGGCAAAATTAAATCTATTTATTTTGGAAGCCAAAACATGGTACTTCTTAAATAGGACTATACACCACAATCATGTGGAAGTTTTTTCAAAATGCAAAAGCTAGAACCAGGAGATTCTGACTCAGTAGGTCTGGAATGTGGCCTGGGCACATGTCACTAGGAAACTGATATGCACCCCCTGGTTAAGAATCACTGCTCTAAGGAATCATTACTATTTCTAACAGATGTCTACTGGCAATACACTAAGTGTGCTAATGATCCAAATGCTAGCAAAGAAAGCAGATACAAACAAGCATAGGCAGAGAAGGTAGATATAAATAAGAATTTCTAATGGTCCAAGAGACTGCAGAAACAGGACCTCTGCTTCTAATAAACCTAAGTTTCTTAAAAAGTTATTAATCACAGTTTTTAATCATCTACTGCAAGTAAAACCAATTTTTAGGTAATTCCATTAAAATATAAATAATCATACCACAATGTATCAGAATGCCAACTCAGAAAAGCATGCCTAAGGGAGCTCTGATTTAAACGTGACTAACACCTTAAATATGACTGATGAGCACTGTCTTTCTTCTCTCCTTCCCGTGGTTAAAAAAAAAAAAAAAGAAAGAAAAGCAAGCCCAAAAGAACAAAGACAATAGAAAAGAAAAATCAAGAAACAAGAAATTCAATATTTTTTTTTAAAAAAACAAAGAGAATGGAAGGGAGGTGACAACTAGGAAGAACATAAGCAGCTATAACCAAAAGTGACTTCAGAAATAGATAGTGACCAGAAACCAGTCCACCCTGGAAGCACAAGAGCTTCGGCACTACAACCAGGGGCTGGGGAGACATTTTAGGGGAAGAGTTGCTGAATACACACAGCTTAGTTGGATGGAGTCACTACCTCATTTTCTCCAAACCCTACCTTCAGTGTAACCAGATTACAATCTCTCCCAAGGCAGAAGACTGGACATTTTGGAGACACTAGGCTCAAGAAGGTAAGGCAAGGTACTGCGCTGAGAAATAGTCTTCACGATGCACAGCAAGAATCTCTACTCTTTACTCCACTCAGCTCCCAGAACATACTTCCAGCTCCTCTCTCCCCTCACTGGACAGGAATATGGAGAATTCTTCACTGGAGAAATTGGATAGCTCCAATTCAGGCCAGGCCTGTATATAATTATAATAGAGTTATTTTTTCACCCATCCCTTAAAAACTAGTGATCTGACACTCTAGGAGGCTAAGGAAGGAGGACTGCTTAAGGTTAGGAGTTTGAGACCAGCCTGAGCAAGAGTGAGACCCCATCTCTACAAAGTAGACAAAAATTAGCTGGGTGTGGTAGTGCACACCTACAGTGCCAGCTACTTAGGAGGCTAAGGTGGGAGGATCACTTGAGTCCAGGAGTTTAAGGCTGCAGTGAACTATGATGACGTCACTAAACTCCAGCCTAGGTGACAGAGGGAGATATTGTCTCAAAGAAAAAAAGAAAAAAGACCAGTGATTTATAAGAGCATGTACATTTTACCCACTAGGTTCTGCTCCTATATCCACATTCCTTTCAGGCTTTCCAGTGCTAGGTGTCAGTCCCTATTTACTAAGTGGGATATTGGGTACGTGACTGAGGAAAAAGACCATACCTTACTCCCTATATGTACTTGGTAGAGATCATTGCTAAGACGTTAAATAATAGATGTTGAATGGAAAATCAAAATTGAAAAGATATGTGCCTTCACCATCCGGGGGATGGACACACTTGAAGCTCTGGTTCTGGGGGGTAGGGGTGGAAAGGCAACACACATAACATAAACATTTGTACCGCCATAATATGCTGATATAAAAAAAAAGGTATGTGCCTACTTGTAAATTATTAGGCCTATAATTTAATAATTTGATTTCATAATCTCACACTGATTCTCAACTTCAGTGGAGTCACCCAAATTTGCTGTATTTAAGAATATATTTCCCAGTCCTTTCTTTCCTCCAAATACGTAGGTACCATATGAAAGCATATGAAATTCTGTTTATTTAGTAGACAGACTATTTCTATATATTAGGAGCTCATGAGTAAAAAAGTCTTTTTAATGACTTGGCTACAAACTGGTAGCAAGAACAGGCAAATTCTCAACCAGTGTACACTTGACCTAGAGACACACAGCTGAATAGTCTATTTATCACTACTTATTAGGGAGAATTTTAAGAACTCAAATAATATCTGACTTAAATCCTAAAAAATAAGCTCTTAATCAAATGATTAGTTGGTTTTTTTTGTTGTTGTTTGTTTTTTGAGACAGTCTCACTCTGTTGCCCAGGCTAGAGTGCCATGGCGTCAGCCTAGCTCACAGCAACCTCAAACTCCTGGGCTCAAGCGATCCTTCTGCCTCAGCCTCCCAAGTAGCTGGGACTACAGGCATGCGCCACCATGCCTGGCTA
>CAUYRT010003871.1:0-37044 GCA_963574885.1 Lepilemur ruficaudatus | reverse complement strand
CAATGTATATTTTTGTCTGGTTTATCAAAGATTAGGTTACCATATGTAGATGGTTTCATCTCTGGATTCTCAGTCCTGTTCCAAAGATCAGTGCTTCTGTTCTTGTGCCAATCCCAAACTGATTTGATTATTATTGCTTTATAGTACAACTGGAAGTCTGGAAGACTGATGCCTCCTAGTTTGTTCTTTCTGCTTAAGATTGCTTTGGCTATACGAGGTCTTTTCTGGTTCCATACAAAGTAAAAAATTATTTTTTCTAGTTCTGTAAAGAATGAAGATGGTACTTTGATAGGGATTGCATTTATTCTGTAGATCATTTTAGGTAATATAGACATTTTAACAATATTGATTATACCAATCCATGAACAAGGCAGATTTTTCCATCTTTTTACATCTTCTACAATTTCTTTTTTTAGTGTTTCATAATTCTCCCTGTATAAGTCTTTCGTATCTTTAGCAAAAAGACCAAACTAGGAGGCATCAGTCTTCCAGACTTCCAGTTGTACTATAAAGCAGTAACAATCAAATCAGTTTGGTATTGGCATAAGAACAGAAGCATTGATCTTTGGAACAGGACTGAGAATCCAGAGATGAAACCATCTGCATATGGTAACCTAATCTTTGATAAACCAGACAAAAATATACATTGGGGAAAAGAATCTCTTTTCAATAAATGATGCTGGGAAAACTGGATAGCTTCATGCAGAAAAATGAAACTGGATCCCTACCTCTCACCTCTCACAAAAATACACTCAAGATGGTTAACAGACCTAAACCTAAGGCAGGAAACCTTAAGAATCCTAGAAGAGGATGTTGGGAAGACCCTGTCAGACATTGGCCTAGGAAAACAGTTCTTGAGGAAGAGCCCCAAAGCAATTAATACCACAACAAAAATAAACAAATGAGATCTGATCAAATTAAAAAGCTTCTGCACAGCTAAAGAAACTGTCACTAGAACAAATAGACAACCTACAGAATGGGAGAAAATATTTGCTCTCTACACTTCTGACAAAGGTCTGATAGCAAGAAACTACCTAGAACTCAAAACAATTAACAAGAAAAGATCAAACAACTCCATGTATAAATGAGCAAAAGAGATTAACAGAAACTTCTCCAAAGAAGACAGAATAATGGCCAGCAAACATAAAAAAATGTTCAAAATCTCTCATCATTAAAGAAAAGCAAATCAAAACCACAATGAGATACCACCTAACCCCAGTGAGATTGGCCTCTATCAAAAAATCCCAAAACAACAAAGGGTGGCAAGGATGTGGAGACACAGGAACACTCTTACACTGCTGGTGGGACTGCAAATTAGTGCAACCTCTGTGGAAAAGAATTTGGAGATTCCTCAAAGAGCTAAAAATAGAATTACCATTCAATGCAGAAGTAGCATTGTTAGGCATCTACCCAAAAGAGTATAAAACATTCTGTTATAAAGACATCTGCACCTGAATGTTAATGGCAGCAGAATTCACTATTGCTAGGGCATGGAAACAACCCAAGTGCCCATCAATTCATGAGTAGATTATTAAAATTTGGTATATGGTTATAATGGAATATTACTCAATTTTAAGAAGTGACAGTGAGCTAGCACCACTTATATTATCTTGGATTGAGCTTGAGCCCATTATACAAAGTGAGGTGACATAAGATCGGAAGAATGGGCTCCACATGTATTCGCCATCAAATTGGTACTGACTGATTAACACTATGGTGCTCAAATGGTGGTGGTGTTCATTAGAGATTCAGGGGGTGCGGGTAGACCCACATCTGAGAGATGTGGTGAGCAATGTGGAGGAGAGGCGAATGCTTGAAAGGTATTTTGGCATGGGAAGTAGGTGTCTCAATAGGGGGAAGAAAATCCTCTAAAACTAATTTATATGAATAGCTGTACAACTTGGTAAATTTACTAATAACCTTTTAATTATACACTTAAAACACAATAAAAGCATGATATGTAAATTATGCTTCAATAAAGAAAAAAAGAATTCTTTTAAATGACTTCATTAATAGCGAAAACCAGAAGTCTCTTTAATGAGGTAAATTTTCAAGTTAGTTTTATCATGTCAAGTAAACAAAATATTTTATATTAAATGAATATCATAAAATGCTTTAACAAAATCTGAAAGGTTTATAACATGCTTTAATGAATGAAAGCCATTACTTTGCCTTCCATGATTGGACGTTTTAAAGGAATAATAATAATTATCAAAATTTTGGTTTGAACTTGAAATAATATACTGTAGGTATACTGAGTACTGTTATAAGTTATCATTAATAATAAGTATGAATATGATCAATAATAATAATATGACATTTATCTAACTTTAACAAATTCTAAAAGGCTTGAAAGACTTCTTAAGGCTTAAAAGACCTACTAAAATGGACAGACTTGTTTTAGATTCTAATTTTTAAGTGCATGTATGTGTTAATAAAAATTTAAACATAGAATATGTTTATGATATTAACTAATGATAAATTAGATTGATAAGGGCATAATAATTATGTTTTAAAAGACCCATACTGTTAAGTATATATATAGAAGCATTTATAGATGCAAAAATGTAATGTAGGTAGAGCCTTATGAAAATATACTGAACAATATTTGCCTTGTGTGGATAAATTTTGAAGCTAGGTGATGGGTGTATTAACATTGATCATGAGTCAAATTTTTTCTTTATTGAAGTATAATTTACATATCATGCCTTTACTCCATTTTAAGTGTACAACTAAATGATTATTAGCAAATTTACCAAGTTGTACAGTTATTCATATAAATCAGTTTTAGAGGATTTCCTACCCTGTATTGAGACCCCTAATTCCCAACCTCAACTACCTTTCAAGCATGCCCCTCCCCTCCACCGTGCTGACCACATCCCTCCGACGTGGGTCTAGCCCCCAACCCCCGAATCCCTACTGAACACAACCACCGTTTGAGCACCATAGTGTTAATCAGTCAATACCAATTTGATGGCAAGTGTATGTGGGGCCTATTCTTCCGGTCTTGTGTCACCTCACTTTGAATAAAGGGCTCAAGCTTAATCCAGGGTAATATAAGCGGTGCTAGCTCACTGTCACTTCTTAAAATTGAGTAATATTCCATTGTAACCATATACCAAATTTTAATAATCCACTTATGAATTGACGGGCACTTGGGTTGTTTCCATGCCCTAGCAATAGTGAATTGTGCTGCCATAAACATTCGGGTGCAGATGTCTTTATAACAGAAGTCCCATGCTCTTTTGGGTAGATGCCTAATAATTCTATTGAGGGATTGAATGGGAATTCTATTTTTAGCTCTTTGAGGTATCTCCAAATTCTTTTCCACAGAGGTTGCACTAATTTGCAGTCCCACCAGCAGTGTAAGAGTGTTCCTGTCTCTCCACATCCTCACCAGCATTTATTGTTTTGGGATTTTTTGATAGAGGCCAATCTCACTGGGGTCAGGTGGTATCTCATTGTGGTTTTGATTTGCGTTTCTCTAATGATTAGAGACGTTGAACATTTTTTTATATGTTTGCTAGCCATTATTCTGTCTTCTTTGGAAAAGTTTCTGTTCATCCCTTTTGCCCATTTATAAATGGGGTTGTTTGATTTTTTCAAAAATATGGAACACTTCACGAATCTGTGTGTCATCCTTGCACAGGGGCAATTCCCAACTCTATGCAAAAGGGAAGGCACCTGTGAAGAACTGGCCCCACAGATTATTCATTAAGAAAATTCCTTGGTGGCCTCACATAATCAAGGACATGTAAATTGTAACTTTAGATCTGAAGACTATGAGTGATTCCTAAGAAGTCTGTTCAATTCCCCACTAATAATGAATTACAAATTTATCTTCCCAAGTGCAGAACAGAGACAAGACAGGATCAAACATTCTTCACCTACCAAGGGACACCAACATAATTGATGCCTCCTGCACTCCTTTTTTCTCTTCTAACATTCTCCTTATCTTATGTAAAATGTAGATTGTCCTGGGTCTCACAAGACTGTTTTTGTTTTTCTTTCCATGTTCCTTTTTCCCCTGTATATACTGAAGTTCTGAAATTCCTCTTCAGAAAAACAGCCACAAATTTGTTTGTGGTTTGTGTTTTTCCTGACAGGTCCTCAACTTTGGCTGAATAAACTTTCGTTAATGGAGATCTTTGCCTCAGTCACTTATCTTGGGTTGACATATCTTAAACACCAATGCCAACTCTATCTGTATTTATGTATTCCTAATTTATCACGGTCAATTATTCTGTAAATTTTCCATGCCCCATTTTCCTTTTATGGATAAAATGGACACTTCATAGGTGAAGGGAAAGCAGAAATTCAATTATTAAATATTTAATTCATTATGTTTGTCTTAAGAAAACAAATAGATTATAGAGCAATGCAGCTGGGCACAGTGGTGCATGCCTGTATTCCCAGCAGTTTGGGAGACTGAGGCAGGAGGATTGCTTGAGGGCAGGAGTTTGAAATCAGCCTGAGCAACATAGAGAAACCCTGTCTCTACAAAAAAAAGAAAAAATTACTTGGGCAAGGTGGTACACACTTGTAGTGCCAGCTACTTAGGAGGCTGAGGCAAGAGTATTGCTTGAGCCCAGGAGTTCAAGGTTGTAGTGACCTGTGATTGTGCCACTGTACCCCAGCCTGGTTGACAGAGCAAGATCCTGTCTCTAAATAAATAAATAGCAATTTATTATATATGTGAACTGTCACCAAATATTTGAAGAAAGAGGCTGATACAGTCAATAAAAATGTTTGAGAATTAACTGTGAATTAGGTTTTCTCATTTTACCCCCAGTAGGTGTTATCATAACTACAGTCGAACTGTTTCAGTCTTTTAAGGAGTATCATTCTGCATATTTCTTGTATCAAGGTGGCACTAAGAGGTGATAAATTAAGGCTAGCAGTTTTACATCCAAGTTGAAGTATGTGGTTTGGGATTATTTTCTGGGGTTTACCTGCTTTTCTCTGTAGTGTTCATTCACTACCATCATTGTTACCTAATATTATGGTTTTGTAAAGATTTCCTACAGAGTTTGTACTTTTTAGCCTTGGGCCATTGTACAAGTGATTTCTTTCATTCATCAATTTTCTCTACAAACATTGTACCTATTATGTACAGAGAGATAACACCTCACACTCTGATAATGGCTCTTTTATTTTTTAAAATTTTTATCTACATAAAATCTTTGTAGACGAGCCCCTAAGAACCTCAGATTTCCTTTGCAATCAATATTTTTCCCTAACTCCCTGGTATATTTAGCCTGTATTAGTACATACAGCAATAATTAAGGCTCTGTCTTTGTAACATTCAATAGAAATATAAATGCTTTTTAGAGAAGTTTGCTTTGAAGAGATATTACCCACAGAAAGTTCCCTTTTCTCAGTAAAATGGTATTTTCTTTTTATTGCTAGAATTATACCAAAGTTTAAGAAAGCAAAATATTTTATCTTGAGTTTGTTTTAGGTTACAAGTAATTGATATTTAGATTCCTATTTATTCATACTGCAAATTATTTGACTAATTAGTTCAAAATTTCACTAAAATATAGCCAATGAATTTTCACAAATCTTGTGTTAATATTAGAAAATTAGTTAATTATGCTCAAAATAGTAACTGGTTATCTTAAAACAGCTATTAATATCCTTATTTTGATAATAAACTGATGTGAATGCATGTAGAAATTTTGGAAAATATAGAAAATATTAAAAATAGGGAAAGGAGTATTTTATAAAATTATTAAATTTCTTCTGCAAAATATTGTAATAGATGCATTATAAAGCATGTGGAATAATGCATTTAACTAAAGACCAGGAAGTGATATTTAGGTTACCTTAGCACATACGTAATTATGTCTTTGGCAATCACTAGGTCAAAAGTTGGCCATATTTTAATTTATTCTGTTGCATTACCAATATTGTCTCAAAAATTGTATCAATTTGCCTTCATTAGCAATGGATGACTAAAAATCCTTATCAATTTACTTTCATTAGCAATGGATGACTATAAATCCTTATGACTATTTAGACATGTTTTTGGATTTCTGCCTTCTTTAAACATCTGTTTGGCTATTTCTGTCATGACACCATTTGGTTTTAAGTATTGTTGCTTTAATATAATATAATCAGAATATTTCTTTTTTCAAAATTGTCTTGGCTCTTTTCTTACACTCATATTTTCCAGAAACTTTCCATGTTATTGTTCTATGTTCCAAAAGAGAATCCCATCATGATCTACTTGATATTGATGGCATTAAATTTGTGAATTAATTTAGAGATTGGCCTTTAACATCAGTGATAATTGTTTATATCACAAGGAATAGTTCTACGTTATTCAGATCTTCTTTTTATAGCTTTAGAAAACTACATTTGTTTTCTTCATATATAGCCTATAAATTCACTATTCAGTTTATTCTTAGATATTCTATGCAATTTTTTGCTAATATTAATTGGATCTTCTTTTTATTAATGTTATATTTCCTCTCAGGTCAATTCTGGATTATAAGAAATAATGTTGGTTTGTATATGTTTATTTGTAACATACAGATTAATCCTGAGTTGTTTTCATACATTTTCAATTTATACTCTTGGGGTTAGCTTATTTATTATACTCCTATGCAAAGAATGATGAAACTGTCCCTGTATTTATTATATTTATAATTTTTAAATATTTTAAAATGTTGATTTGGCAAAAATTTAAATGGCAACACTAAATTAAAAAAAAGGACAGAAACCAGGCAGTCTAAGCTCTTGCCTGATTTTATAGGTGTGGTGCAATGTTTTACCATTAAATATGATGATGATGATGGTGATGATGATTAACTATGGAGACTGTATGTGAGTCTGTGGAATATTCTGCTCATTGTAATTTATTGAATTTTTATTTTTTAAAAATGGATTTTTGAGTTTTAATCAAATTCTCTTTGGGCTTTTATTGAAATGCTTTAGGTTTATTTTTTCCCTCTCCATTTAGCAATTTATGAGATGAATTATATGAATAGCCTCCTAATAGCAAAGCATTTCTGTCATCCTGGAATAAGCACTTCTTAGTCATGTTTTATTACTCATTTAATTTACTGCTAAATTCAGTTTTCTACTATTTTACTTAGGATTTATCAACTTATTCTTAATTTACTTTTACATACAGTTGAAAATATTTCTTTTTATTTCAAATATTTATTAATTTTGATAGCTTAGAAAATGCATTTTATTGTCACATTAAGAACCAAATTTACTGTGGATGTGGGGATATGTAAGACACTATTTATAATACTGACCCCTTAATCTACATGGTTACATTTTGGAAAGGAGAATTATGATGTGATTTAATTTAAACCAATGAACTAAAGTAATATGGCTTTCTTTAGACCCTATTGTGATTAACTATAGGCCTTTGGAAATTAAAATTAATATGGATAAAAATATAGATGCAGGTAAACTCCTTGAAATAATATAAAATTCAATATGAGCATTGAGAGACAATATCATTTGTATATCTAGTGAAAACACACTGTTTTGCAGTCTATTAATCTTTGTTTTGTCTAGCTCAGCACAAATGGATATATTAAAAGCTATGACCTTGCAGACACAGTTGTATACAATTATAAGCTGTTGAAAACCAAGCCTTGTGATCTATGAGTCTATTCCCTACCTATAAAAATCTCTAAATTAGTCCACTGCCAGAAGCATAATGTAAAGTTAACAACTCTAGCCTTGGAGTCATACTATAGCACATAATGTCATACCAACACATAATGTTTAATAAATGTTTGCTCATATTAATACTATTGTTATCCTATTTTTCTGGGGTAAGCCCTGCTCACCACATTGACTATTGAACTCTCACGGAGGTGTCAACCTTTTCTGTGGTTAATGTATTCTTTCTGCAGCTTCTTCTACTATGACATTAGTCTAACAATTCTGATATCCTTTCTCTATATTGTCTAGAGAGATAGTTGTGCTGCTTCCAACAAAAAATAAAATTTGTTGAACATTGACACAAATGTAAAAGCTAAATTTTAAACTCCATTATAAAAAATAATTATTAGTATCTAATATTTTAATAGATTAATTAATGAAGATAAGAAACATGAAAATGAAAGAATTCCCATAAAAGTAGTCTAAGGCTTAGGTGTTAAAATATATTGGTTTATGTTTAAGATTTATAATTATAACCATGTATCAAAATGTTTATACTTGGAACTAAAAATAAAGTCACTGGACATAAAAAGAAGCAATCATAAGCACAAATACTTCCTCCAAATACAATCTCAATAATTTTCTCAATCCAAATTTATATAGGCCATAGTACAGCAAAATTTAACCACAAGTATTTATACAATAAAACCTTTGAAGTAGACATTAAAATAGTTCTAAATAGCCGTATCAGAAAAGATAAGTAACTATTCATCAAATGATTATTTCAAAAGATGCAGAAGTTAGCAGCAATTTTCATGATAGACAAACTCTGTTGGTCTAGAAAGAGTACAAAAATTCATAAACAATATCATTAATTCAGTTGTGATATATTTCTAGATGGAAAACTATATAGAAATGACAAAACAGCAAAACATACAAGAACATGACTACATCTCACATATATAAGGCTGAGTGAGAAAAGAAGATACAAAAGATTATATACAGTGTTATTTTATTTTTAGAAATTTCAAAAACAAGCACATCTGACTTATAATGACAGGAGTCAGACTAGCGGCTCATGTGAAGTGAATGTCTTCTGCTGTGCTGTCCAAGTTCTGTATCTTGATGCAGGAAGTGGGTTCATAAGCATGTTCAATTTTTCAATAGTTTTGTAAAAATTATAGTTTGTATTTGTGCCCTTCATTTATCTATGTTATACTTTATAAGTAAATTAAAAGTTTATAATATGTTCATAGTGCTATTCAGTGGTAGGGAATGCACATTCTAGTAGGCATGCAGATTGGCATATTCTGAAGAAAATTATCATAGCAATATGTATGTCTAGTAATTCTGGAGAAATATAAACTCTGGAAATCTCTCTAGTTCATTTCACAGTATGAAACGGAAGCTTAAGACAATTAGAAAAAAGAAAAGAATACAAACAAGCTAGCCAAGCTAGTGCCTTTAGCCTCAACTTTATGGAGAACTACAATACTCTTAAAGTGGAATAAAATGAAGAAAATGATATTTATTAGAATTTTTTTGGAGAACACTGCATATGATTGAATACAGAAAAGATAAAGACAAAATAAAATGCAATTTCCTTCAGCAGAGGAATAGTAAATGGCTCAGCTATATGATGAATTGTTATGTAGTCTTTAAAAGGACATTTGTGAAGACTTATTTGTTCACTTTCATGGGGACATGGTTATATTAAGTATGCAGAATCACAGATGAAATAGATTGTGGTGGCTCCTGTAGGTTGCCAGGTTCAACCTCTGTTCTCCTCTCCCCCCGTGATGCCTTTCCTTTACAATAGAGGCTGCAAAACCCAGATAGCCATTTTCTGAGCTTCCTTGCAGCATGAGGTGTGGACGCTGGTTAGGTTCTACCAATTACAGGCACAGTCTTGAGACTTGAATACAGAAGTGAAGCAGAGGCCCCCACTGCATTTTTGTTTTTGCTTTGTTTTGTTTTTGCTATTGATGTTGGCAAAGGAGCCTATTGCTCAAGAAGCTGCTGTGACTGAGATGGTATTTCATTTCGGAATGCAGTAGCTGGACTTCGGCGCCTCAAGGGCAGTTAATACATTGGTTCCAGTTTTCTATCCCTAGTTGTAGCTAAACTACCCCTCCTTCCTGGTATGGCAGCGGGAATTCTTCAGTAGCCAGGGCCATTCTTGGAGATCCAGGATGGAATTCTCTCCTCCAGAATCATAAACATTTTATAATCACCTAATTCCTTGTATTGAATCCCTTTTGTTAAAGATACCTAGAGTTTCCTGCATTGAACACAGAATGATATAGCAAACTTAAATAGGTTCATTCATTTATACAACACATACTTATGTGGGGCACCACTCTAGGTCTCTGGATACATCAGTGAACAAAACAGGTAAAGATCCTTGCCCTGGAAGTGTTCATATTTTAGCAAAGGTAGTCAGTCAAGAAAAAATAAACATGATACATAACTGTATACTACCTGACAAAGGTTACTTTTTGTTTTGTTTTGTAAAAAGAAATAAAATAGAAAGCCAGCTAGGGGACACCGGTAGCAGAGTGTGCAGTGTTAAATAGGGTGGGCAGACTAGGTCTCATCCAGGAGGTGATGCTGAGCAAAGACTGGTAGGAGGTCAGGTAACAAGCCAAGTGGGTATCTGGGGCAGAGGGAAGGACTAGCCAAGGCCCAGATGGCAGAGCAAGCTGTACATGTTCGAGAACTAGCATGGCAGGCTTTGTGGCTGAAGCACCAATGAAGGAAGGGTAAGGAGGAGGTCAAAGAGTTGACAGGCGGCCAGGTCATTTGGGAACTTGTAGGTCATCATAAAGACACTGGATTTTACTTTGCGAGAAAGGAGGAGCATGGTGAATTTTGAGTAGAGGAGTACACCACCTGATTAAT
This sequence comes from Lepilemur ruficaudatus, assembly GCA_963574885.1. NCBI lineage: Eukaryota > Metazoa > Chordata > Mammalia > Primates > Lepilemuridae > Lepilemur > Lepilemur ruficaudatus. The sequence goes on along the minus strand of CAUYRT010003871.1, from coordinate 26,511 downwards.
GTTTTAGAAGGAGCGAGGGTCACCCTAGCTGAGAATTGACTATAGGTGGGCAAGATTATGCATTCCAATAAGGAGGCTGTTGCAGCAGTCCAGAAGAGAACAATAGCTTGGAATACAAGAGGGAATGACAGCTGTGGAAGGAGAGTGGTATCGCTGGATGGATGAGTTTTGTTTTCATGTTTTTCCTTGAAAGGAAAGGATAAAAGGAAGAAAGGAAACCAAGTCAAAGGAACAAGGGAACTGGGAATAAATCTTGCTTGCAAGGGAAATTTTAGTACATTTTGCAAAATTTTTAAAATAAAAACTAAGTGATTATATTTCAATTTTATATGAATGACTGGAAAATAGTTTCCAGTTTTTGTTACTATGCCACTTAGCTTTCCTCATTGTATTTTAGTCATTGGAATATATGTTATCTTTCTTTCTAGACTATAATCTCCTTTCATAAAAATTAAACAGTGTCTTGATAATATTAGCCAATGAAAATATTTGGTAAATGCCTAAGAACCTAGTGAAATATTATAGCAAAATTTTAATAACATTTCTTAATCTTATAAAGTAATGTATCTCACATACAATTTTCTTGCAAAATTGTACATAACTTTTCTGTGGATAGAAATTCTAAAATTTATTTGTACATTTTTTAGTTAGCATCACAAGCCATAAAGATTTGTACCATAAATAAAATATCAGTTTTAAAATGAATGGTTTTATCATCGGATTATTTGTGTTCATATTATTCAGTTTCCATTTTTAGAAACATAATTGTCTTTCTATAATTGAAAGTGTACATTAGTTTGAGAGGAATCCTGAGGAGTGATTAAGTTATTTTTTGAGTATGATTTATGTAATTTGGGCAAACATATGAACTCTTTCAGATATTAGTAAATTTCAGATATTTAGTAAATCATCTTCTCACTCTCATAATCCTCATCTATATGCCAAAGTGAAGTGGACATTTGGCAAGTGACCAGTTAATTTGATCAATGCAGATGCCAAACAATATTATGCAGGAAAAAATGTAACTTGGCAGCTTAAGTGAGGTCTTAATGGACCACATGGTTTGATCCAACTGCAGAGATAGTTTTCTTACCTTTATAAACTGACTATAAAATTCACAGAACGCTGGACTTGTTGGACATACGAAATCAAGCAAATGTTTTCAAATTTCATTATTTTACAAGCCAGTAATAAAATAGGTTGGATTTTTTTCTCGACTACATATGTAACGATACAATAATGGCCCACTGTGTTCAACCATGGCCTTTAAGAATTTGAAGTCATAAGTCTGAAAAAATAACTTTGTTTGTTAAAGATACTCCCATTTACTAGGAGACAGCATTTATTATTTGTGAATAAACTCAGAAGAAATATCTTCACTGAATTTTTTTTTTTAGCTTTAAGATTAACTTCATGTCATACAGGTTAAAGTTAATTTGAAAAAATGTTAGTTTGTTTTTTTCTGATTTTTGGATGGTATAAAACTGATCTTGTGAAATTTCTGACTGGGCAATAATTATAGCTGCATGTTTCAAGGAGTGAAAAAGATGATCCTGGGAAACAATACAAAAATCATCATCAAAATAACAAAATAAATTCCAATGATACTGATTTTTTAACATTTTCAAGAAAAATATCCAAAAAGAATTTAGAGAGAAATTGTCTTCCTGCTCACAGAATTGCATTATTTTTGCCTCACTCTTGCACTAGTACATGCCCTTGTGTCTTTGGCAGAAGTGCACTATTCTCATGACGGAAAGAACTCTTTCCTGTGATTGCATTAGATTATGTTAGACAGCATCATCATTATGTGTCACAAGTGGTCTTACACAGACCGAAAAGAACTAATATATTTAAATAATTTAAAAGTATAGACAGATTTCCATTAAATTCTGGAATAAATATGTTTATTCAATCCTTGATATACCAATTATAAATACTGAGTCTATTAACAGTACATCTAAATTATTTAAGTATTTTTAAGAGAATATATATTTAAACTATGCCTTGTAAGCAGAGCAGACAATGTAATATTTACAGTTTGGAATACTTTGTGTAAAGTTTAGTGCAAGACTTTTAACTCTATTCACTTTTATAGGTAAAAGGATTTTACTTAACAGTTTGCTACATATGCTTCACATGAGTGATTTTTATTTAATAGTTACAGCATCAAAATATTAAAAAACACATAAACAATATCTCTGCCTCTGTTTTTATGGGAAGGATATTTAGATTTTCCGGTAAAATGATGCAAAGGCAATATATGTAACCAAAATGTTTGTACCCCCATAATATTCTGAAAATTAAAGAAAGAAAATAAATAAATAAATTTAAAAAATCAAGTACATATTTGTAGATTTACATTTTCTCCCCAAAAACTTAGCCCTCTTCATATTGTGAAGATGACTAGATTTGGTACCAATAAAGGTCATTTATTGGGGAATGATAGAATATGTTAGAATCATTTAAATTACTAGTTTTTAGCATTAAAAGAGAGAGTTTATAGCCATCACTCCTACAGGTAAAATTGACATGAATAACAGGGGCTAAAATAGATTCTCTGTGCAGGAAAGTTAAGATTTTCCTCTTCTCTGTTTATCTGTAGTAATCATCCCCAGGCCAGAAGTGTGTTACCTTTGTAACACAGAAGCTCACAAAATAATTTACAATTGGCTCTCTTCTGACCACTACAGGCTAATTCCAATAGGCCACTGTCTTCTCACAGCCTCTAAGCTTTCCAAATTCTGGACACTAGGCATTTGCAGATTATTTGTGTAAACAACTAATGCATAAATTCAAAATGCCAGGTCCTGAAGAGTAGATCTGGATGAAGAGGCATGTTAACTGACTTGAAGACAAGCCACGTAGAGTTTCCAGAGGAACATCTAGCTCTGGCATTTCTTCCCATGGGGACTTTGAAATGTGTGGGACCTATGCCTTTTCTTCTTCTGATGACTCAGGCTCTCTACCTATGTCGTTATCCCTAGAAACTCTATTTTCAACCCATGTAATATCACATTGTTTAATTCATTACTAGCTCTGTAGCAAAGCTGGACCCACCTTGCACAACAGGTGACCCATATAAATTTGATATGTGGATATGTTTAGTTGTAGATAAACTGTTATTTATTTTATTTGTCCAATTGTATTTTAATGATTGCCTAACTTTGGTCTTCAATGCCAACAGAGTGGGAGAGAAAACTCAAATATTCCACATTGAAGGATTTATTTATGTGGCTTAATTTATCACCACATTAAACTGTTTTATATTTCCAGACTGTCTATGAGAGCATTTTAATGCACTAGTCAATGTTGACCTATATAATAGTTTTGATAATTTCATTAGGTAATAGAAATTGATTTCTGAATATGGATGCCATCTAGAGAATTAAATTTTAATTAATACTATCAATAGGGGTCTAGTTCCTATGTTCTAGAGATAATCTGAGTTTGTGAATAATATATACTCTTTCTCATATTAGGTTAAAGAACTCAGTTAGTTTTGTGGTTCTATATCTAAGTTTTATTTGAACAGAAAATAAAAGGCTGAGAGGTTCATTCAATTTGTATACCTATAATCTTTCATCTGTTCCCAAAGCAAGTGCTCTGTCAAAAATGATGATATATTTTGGTAGTTAGTGGAAGAGTAAAGTTTTTGAGGATGATATTTACTTAATAACAAATTGCACAATATTTTTAGGAATTCTTGAATGCAATGCAATATGAAGAAAAACACTTTTCAGTCTTTTTTACATCAATTTGTATTTTAATTTTGATATACTTCTTTTGAAATACCATCCACATTTAATATATACTGTAGATACTCTGAGATACAAATATGAGTAATAGAAAACCACTTTCCTCATAAAACATACACTCTATATCAGCCAGAGTCTAGTCAGGTAAATAGAAAACACCCTGAGTCTACAAACAGAGGGGATTTTATACAAGAATGGAAGACCTGGGAAGCTGGGTAGACTGCTGTTGGGTAACCCATAGATTCACAGTGGTAGGAAGAGGATACTAGGGTGGAGGGAGACAATAGTACAAAACAGTGTTGCTGGATCCTGTACCTGGAGCTGTCTGGGAAGAATGAGAACTACTGTTGATGCTTCCCTTCTCAAAGGGACATAGACCACAGCAGATAGGAAACTGCCAGAAGAGATGCAGCTCTAGACAGCAGGAGGAGAAATACTCTGGAATATCCCTTCCACCTGTCCTCCAGTCTTCTGCCAGGATCTCCTATTGGCTAAACCTACCTAGAAGCCACCTAGCAAGGGGCCTTGAATGGATTTCTCTATAATACAACACAGAGTGGGGAAGGAGGAGGGATAGATCTGAGAGCAAATAACAGGTGGTCCAACAGTGCAGGGGTGCAGGTGGAGATTCAAATCACTAGTATAGTGGAACATGACAAAGGCTATGAGGAAAGTATAAAATAATTTCTCAAGTGACAAAGTGAAGGAAAGACTGAAACTTATAGAGTAGTAGCATTTGATGTGGTTCATGATTAATGTGAACATATTATTTCTCATCTCTAAACCAAGAAATTTTAAGAATGGAAGAGGGGACACTGTTGAGAATTGCTCCAAGACAACAGACATAAACTCGAAAATATAATACCTGAGAAAGACAGCATTGGAATCAGTGATATAGTTGAGAGGAAAATCTTCATGATTAGGTCACTGAAGATATTTTGGGGTTAATTGCCACTATCCACTAACATGTTTCAGTATTATTTATGTGGAAGGATCATTGTACCATTCTATCTTGAGGATAATGCAGTTATAATAGTTTAGCAAATAATAAAATAAGGTCGGTTTTGCACTTGAGTGGGAAGAGTTAGAACATTTTTGTGGATATATATCAAAAGATAACTAATGCCACAGCTTAGATGTTTTATTCCGTACATGACTCACATGTTGCTAAGACTCTATCATTCTTTATCAAGTTATATACTCACATTTGCAATTTGAATAATTTTTTTCTCTTGTTGAGGCTACTGTTCTCTCATCTCCTCACGCATCTGTTTCTAACTCTATACACTGTGCTTACTGAGTATTCTTATACATAGCACTGTTTAATTCTTGGGAATACACATTCTATTTTATTCCATTGCTCTGAATGTTTTCTCTTTTAATTCACTAATCAATGCCTGTGTGCCAAATACAACCAACATGTTTCAGTTTTTATAGTTCTCTACATTTTTGGATCTTTTGAAATTATTGGCTACCTTTGAAAGACTGGCATCTTTGGACATAAATATCTTGGATTTCTTGCTCTCCTATACTACTTTAAACATTAAGAGTAACATACAAAGTAAAATATAATCACCTTCTAATATGCATAGGAAAACAACTTCTACATTTTAAAGTGTTTAGTTAATTGAACAAGTTGAAAATGGCAGCTTTTTCAGTTAACCAAGGCAAGCAGTTACATCTTTTTCATACTTATATGTAGAAAGTTCCTTTTTCATTCCTGATTATTATCTAGGAATAGAACAGAGCTATTTACATCATTATTGGATGTCAATAATGGTCTATTATATTAGTGGTTAGGAAATCCAGTCCCATCAATTATCAGTTTCAGTAACTCACTTCACTCATCCAACTAGTCCTTTTGAGTTTTTGAGTGGAGTTGTTTGTTTTTAAATGATGCAAGACCAGCTCCTCTCTGCAGGCACCACTCTCATGGATCATTCCAAACATTCATACATTCTTGTTCCCCAGAATTCTGAAATTGCAGGCAATTACCGGTGAAGCACCATCTCTCTGCTCTGTAGCAACAAGCTACTTTTCCTTTTTATCATATGAATGAGGCAGCACTCTGTCCCACAAACCCCAGGTGACTCAGTTAAAATCTTTGGCTTGTTCTCCAGAGTACCTCCCTCTATTTCCAAGGGAAGAAGAAAGGACCCAGAAAATAGGCTTTTCCAGTGTCTCCTTGTGCACATGCACCCCTCTTATTCACCTTTGGTGCGGGGTGCACCAAAGAGAACAGGACTTCCCTGTCCTCCCTCATTTTTATTTATTTATGTATTTATTTATGTATTTATTGGTCATCACTTTATGTTTGTTGTGCCTTCTTGTTTAGGAAGGTATAGAGACCAAGAATCCATTCTCCTCAGTTTGAGATCTTAGGTAAAGCTGGACAAAATGAAAAGCCCTAAGTTTTGTGCATTTTAGGTATCTAAATTTTGGTCTTGTGTGTTTGTGTGTACATGGAGTATATCCATACATAAATGGAATAATTATGTACATACAGCTGTCCATTTGCTTTTTTATTCCACATTACATTAGACTCATTATTTTTATGTCATCAAAATTCTTCCCATATATTTTAAAGGTTTATAATGTCCCATTGTAAGTATTAATTATAGTTTATTAAATAAAGGTCCAATCATATAGGTTATTTTTAATATTTATTGTGAGAAGTAATGCTGACTATTTTTGAACATAAAACTTTTATATGTATCTTGGTATTTTATAAAAAAATTTAAGAACTATTGATAAATTTTAGTAAATCATCCTCTCCCCCGAACATGTCATGAAAATTTACATTTTCCTTCATTAGTGTATGAGAGTGTCTTTTTTACCATTTCTCTATCAATAATTTTAGTAATGTATTTTCATTTTTTAGATTATTTTATTCCCTCTCCTGTGAATTTTTTTCCTTTGTGTATCTTGGCCTTGGCCTCTGGATTATTTCTTCCTAATTTTTATGAACACATAATATGGCTTTCTTTCTATTTGCCTTTCATATTGGCCCTTCTGCTCTTTCTCTTACATAGGTAAAAGCAGAAATTATTTGGACAATGGGTCTGCAAAGCTCAATATATTTTACTTAAATTATTATTTCTCTCAAATTATTAGCAAAAGCAATAGCTTTATCTATCAGGAGAATTTACTCTGTGCAGAGCCACTTTTATACACAAGGGACTCCATAAGGGGACTTGTGAAAGCCTGACTTGTCAAATAAAATGAAACATTTTCAACAAGAAAATAAAGTATTTTCTCTGAACATTTGTAGCTTTGTGAATTACAGGGTACTGAATGTGGGTAGAGAGAACGTTGGAGACTTTAGTTATAAAGCATTATTTAGCTAAGTGTGCATGGCTTTAAGAAAAACTGCGTGGGAGTAATGCATTCCCCACTGCATATGAGTCACTTATCTCACTTTCTCTACCCCAGGCAGCGTGGAAAATAGAAAAGGAACTTGTGATTCCATCTACAATTTGGATGACTAACCATTAATGGCTTAACTAAATATGTGTGTTCTCTAGAGACACAAAATGCTACAGGAATACTAAATTATGTTTCTTACAGTTATGGTTTAGCTGTAGGATTAATAGTCATATTTGCAATTCTTTAGTAACCTTTAAATATCACACAGAGTTAGGGTATGTTTTATAATAGATGAAAATGTATTGCCTACTGTTGTAGAGACATATTATGTGTAGATTTAATTGGTGATTAATGCATGCTATTAAAGAAAGCAAGTCTAAAGATATATTATTTTTATTTAGCTTACATTATAAGAACTAATTTACATTATGCATGTGGTACATATGAGATACACCCACGATATATACATATGGAAACATATATATAAAGCAATGTAAAAATAAATATAATCTGGCTGCTTAGGACCTATAATTTTTCTCTGTAACATTTCCAGGTACATTTGAACACCAGTCTAGAGGGCTTAGTTTTGCCAGTTAGGATATATTGATTTTTTTTTTTTTCTTTTTCTTTTCCTCTTCATCTGGGTCTCTGAGTAAAAGGAAATAATCAGAAGTCACTATGCATAGATACTTATGTAATCTAAAGAATTTCCTGGGAAAGGAGTTTGCTCTTGTCTTTTGGATTCCATTACAGAAAAGAGGGCCCTGGAAACCTTGATCATGCTCACTCATTGTTTCATTCACACAGATAGTGAAGGAATATGGTCTTATTTCTGTTTGCCAATCTGGCCACTATCTTTAAGCCAATTCAAACAAAAAATATATTGACAGTGAGCTCAGGGGAAGGTCAGAGTTATCTCTTAATGACCTCAGTAGCCTCTGTCTGGACACCACATGGCTATTCCTGCCTCTTCCATTTCTTTTCACTTGGGCCAAGTGGCTCTCAACCTTTGCTGCCATGACAGCATCACATGGGGGATGTTTAATACATAATGATTCATGTGTCACCTTCTACACCCATAGAGCGGAATCTCTGGAGATTGGACCGATCAACATTTTGATTAGGAGACCTTCTAGAGCACAGGTCCATCCTGATTATTGCTATGATGGTAACTCGTTAGTTTTCTTCTGACCTCAGGAAAAAGTTAATGTCTGTAACATGCCTTCAGTATTCCTTGCTCTGTTTGGTTCTGGCTCTCTCATTCAGGTCAATATTTTACCTGCATATGATTCCACTTCACTGTATCTCTTGCTGTGCTTTCAACAAAGACTACCCTATGGGCTTTTCATAGCTTGATGCTATTCACTTCCTTGGAAGGCTTTTCCTATACCCAAAGCTTGGCTGACTCCTACTCATCCATTATTCATTCACTCATCCATTCATTCAGTTGATTGGTTAGTCAGTCAACACTTTATCACTATATTATAAATAGCAAACAAGACAGAAAAAGTCCTTGTCTTTGCATGAAATATGCATTATAGTAGGCTGTGAGGTAAGTGTGGGAGAAAGACAAAAAGAAATAAAGTAATACACTTGCAAGATAGTATGGTAGTAAAAGGGTATGGAGAAAATTAAACAAGTTATGTGGTAGATGTGATAGACAATTAGCAAGGGAAACATTTTATCTAATGATTGTCTTATCTGTTTATGCATCTATTATTTATTTAGTCAGGGAGTTCAGATGAAACTTTAGTAAGAGTTTAAATGAAACAAAATAAATAAATAACGGTCCAAGGGTTGATCTCAGGGCAAAGAGACAGGCAGTGGAGTTGCCATTGCCCAAGGCTGGGACAGCACCAGGAGCTCAGTCCAGTGAGAAGGACAGAGAGGAGCCAAACTGGGTCAGGAACAAGAGTGTGCAGAATCTCGTAGGCCTTGAGGAGTTTGGGTGCCATCACACTCATAATAGGAAATGATTAAAAGTTTTAAATAGGGGTAACATTATCTGATTGTGTTTCAAAAGTTCACTCAGGCTGCTGTATGAAGACAGGAAAGGGGAGAAGTTAGGGTAGAGATGAAGCTCTGGGTGGCACAGTTTAAAGAACATGGTGCCTTAAACAGGGAGGGGGCATCAGAGATGGGGGAACATGAAGAGAATATGCTCTGCAAATACTGTATTTTTTCTGCCAATATGTTGAAGATAGGGTCAGCAGGGTTTTTACATATTGGATGTGGGAGGAACATAAAGCAAGGAGTCAAGTATGAGTCAGAACCACAGCTGTGAGTAATAGGTGGAAGACAATTTTGAGGTGAATTTTGAAACCTCTGTTTTGGTTGAATTTAGCATTTAAAAAAGAATGAGATATTTCAAAAAGTTAGAAATACAGAAAATTACAAAACATACACTAAGGTATATTCACCACCCAGATTTAACTATAGTGACAGATGGTCACATATCCTTTATATATTTTTAAGAGAGTTACAGTTATAGCTAAATACCCATCTTCCATTTCATTCCTTTCTTTTCCTGTAATGAAGAGGCACAGTGGTGAATATTATTCATGTGTGTATATTTTTACTCTCTTACTACATGTTAGTGTACTCATGATAATATATTACTACTTTATATAAATTTTACATGACTGATATTTTCCTATATAATTCTGCAACTTACTTTTTATTCTAAAATTATTTTATAAATGTATGAATCTTGATAATCTGAATCTAATTCATTCACCTTAAATGTTATAGAAACCTCTGTGGGTTTATCTATCAATCCCCTATTGATAGGCGTATATATTTACTCATTTACAAACTATGCTGTATGAAAATCCTTATAAAAAATGTAGTGAATTTTTCTAGGTTATATTTCCAGTAAATAGAACTACTGTGTATGGACCACTTCAGATTTGATGGATGTCATCAGATTGTTCTGCCAAGTGTTTATGAAAATTGACATTCCCACAGCATATGTCCACACTCTGCTTGGGATATATTTAAATATAACTTTATGAATATTTTATGTCTATATAAATATCTATATCTATAAATATTTATAAAATATCATATTTATATATTATATATAAAATAAGTGTATTTTAAATGATTGTTATAGATATAATTTAAATAAGAGCAAGTTATCTATTACTCTAAAGTTTAGTAAAACTTGTCTAAAATGTTCTCTAAGCCTCATTTGTTCAACTTTTAAATGGTCATTGATTCATTCTAGTTTTCCAGTTTTTCTCAGTTCAGTTTTTGAGGTTATATTTTTCTAAAATATTTTTCTTTTTTGTGTCTTAGTATATGTTAGCATAATGTACTTAATAATATTCCCAAATCATTTTATTAATATCTGTCTATAGTTGTTCCTCATATGTTACTTTTTCCTTCTGTCCTTTTTCTAATCATCATGTTAGTATATTATCAAATTCATATGTAATTTTTAAAGAACCATTTTTCTCTTCGTTTTTATTATTTTTGTAAGTATTTTTTGTGCTTCCAAGTTTTGAAAAAATCTACTCTGTTACAGTGCCTCATGTTTCATGCTAGTTTAAATCATTTATTTTCAATCTTTATTTTATTTAATAAATATATCTAGTGCTGTAAATTGTTTTCTAAATTCGAGTCTAGCTGAGTACTGCACAGTGTATGTGTAGGACTTTTGTTTGTACTTTTCATTGTTATGTCCTTTAACTCATTTAGATTTCTGAAGAATTTTTAAACTATGCTGAAAAAATTGTGTTCTACTTTAATTGCTTCTTGACTGCAAATGTCATCTATATTTGTTTGAATTTGTTGAAGTGAAAACTTGTTGGAATTTGTTGACATTTCCTTTGTGAAGTATATGGTCAATTTTGTAAATATCCATTGTATACTTAAAAAGAGAATATGTTTCTTTTTCATTGGCTCTTGTTTGGGAGGTATAGAGACACACGATTATATTCACACATGTGTTTTATGTGATCAAATTTCTCAATTTTTAATTTATATTTTTTGTATACTTACTACTATAATTTGATTGTTCTTTTGCCAGAGAATTGGCAGGTGCATATTGAATCTATTTCCTTATCTTTCTGGACACACAGTAAATTTCCCAGTCACTCTTTATTTAAAGGTGACCATGTGTATGAGTTGTGGCCAAAGAAATATTGGTGAAAGTAGTGACTGTTACTTCAGGGCTGGCTGTTGTGCACTTATAAAATATTATTGTAGTTTATGTATCAAATAGACTGTTGAATATGGATGTCTGGACCCCAGTATCTGTCTGTTAATCTTTCTATCTTTCTATAATATACTTTTTTTCAGAATTTTTTTCTGCATTCTGTATAATTTAATTTTAATCTATTGGATAGTTAATTTACTCTTCAGTAGTATGTATGCTTTTATTTCATTCACTTTTTAATTTCTAGAACTTTATATGACCTTGCAAAAAGTTCTACTTTTTTCCAAATCTGCCCTTTATATTCTTAAACTTTATTATTAATTTATTATAATTTATAGTCCTTTTATCATTTAATAATATTATGATTGTGGTATTTTCAGAGTGTCATAGCCAGGAAAATATACAACAATGACAAATAACTATAGACCAATATCCCTTATGAATATAGACTCAAAAATTCTCAAACAAAAAAAATCTAGGAAACCAAATTCAGCAGCATATCAAAAAAATAATGCACCACAACCACGTGGGCTTCATCCCAGGGCTGCAAGGATGGTTTGACATACGTAAATCCAGAAATGTGATTCACCACATAAACAGAGCAAAAACAAAGATCATGTGATCATCTTAATAGCTGCAGAAAAAGTATTTGACAAAATTCATCACCTTTTATGACACTATCTTGGTGATGGGCATACTCATAACTTTGACTCAAATGATAGAAAAGAAACTTATGTATTCAAAATGTTTGTAACCCCATAATATTCTGAAACAAATTTTTTAAAAAAAGACCTCTTAACAAAATAGGCACAGATGGAATATATCTCAATACTATAAAAGCCATATATGACAAACCCACTGCCAACATCATACTGAATGGGGAAAAGTTGAAAGTATTCTCGCTTAGAACTGGTATAAGACAAGGGTGCCCACTGTCACCACTTTCATTCATCATAGTGCCGGAAGTCCTAGCCAGAGCAATCAGGCAAGAGAAGGAAATCAAGGGTATCCAAATGGGGACACTATTGCTCTTTCCTGACAATATAGACTTATATTTAGAAAACCCCAAAGAGGCTAATGGAAAAGATAAATGAATTCAGTAAAATCTTAAGTTACAAAATCAATGTACACAAATCAGTAGCATTCCTACACACCAACAGCAGTCAAGCTGAAAATCAAATCAAAGACTCAATACCTTTCACAATAGCCACAAAGAAAGTAAAATACCTAGGAAGATATTTAACCAATAAGGTAAAGGATCTCTACAAGGAGAACTACAAATTACTGAGGAAGGAAATTGCAGAGGATGCAAACAAATGAAAAAATATATCATGCACATGGATCAACAGAGTCAATATTGTTCAAATGTCCATACTACCCAAAGTGATTTACAGACTCAATGCAATCTCCGTCAAAATAACATCATCTTTTGTATATCTAGAAAAAAAATCATTCTATGTTACAAATGGAACCAGAAAAGAGCCCAAATACCAAAGCAAACTTAAACAAAAAGAACAAATTAGGAGGCATCATCTTACCAGATTTCAAACTGTAGTATAAGGCCATAGTAACCAAAACAGCATGTACTGGCACAAAAATAGAGACATAGGCCAGATTTCAATGCCTACAAATTTTTTGGAAACCTGCTTAAAATGTACATCTTGTTTCAGTAGTTCTATATTGAGGCTCAGGAGTCTTTCTTTCTAACAAGGTGAAGCCTGAAGGATACTTATCTTCCAACGGGCCTTGATTATTAAAAAGGCTAGATTATCAATGATCCTTCATGATTAGAGAAACAAAAATTTAAATATTTGACTGTCAGAAAGAAGCTAGATGAGACCAAGGAAGAACGCATGGGTCAGGGTTCATGGGGTCTTAAAGGCTAGGTCATGGACTTTATTTTTATATAACTAAGAGGAAAACAATTGAAGGACATTGAACATGGTCATAACATATTCAAGTTTTTCTTTTAAGCAAAAAAAGTTATCAATGAATATTCAATCAGAAAAATAAACTTTAATTTATTAAATTTGTGCCATTTAGATTTGATAACTCAATAGTGATATGTAACTATTGCCAAGTCAATTTTGTGTAATGATTTTCTTAATCATTTTGTTGCCTATCTTTGAATACAAAATAAAAATCTGCATTGCAGCATCTAGTGTGGATAGTCTCTTTAATTGAGGAACTTTCTATCTCAGTGAAATTTCTAAGTATCCAGTGGTATGGAGCATGTTGAGATATCTCTTCTAAAGTTGTTACATCAAGCCTCTCCTATCTTCAAGAAAAGGCAAAATTCCTAGTGGTACTCTTTGGATTTTGGAAGCAACAATTTCCTCGTTTGTTCGTGTTACTCTGTCCCATTTATCAAGTGCCCAGAAAGCTGCTTGTTTCAAGCAGAACTTGGAAAAGAGAAGGCTTTACAGCAGGTCCAAGCCAGAGTACAAAAGGATGCTGTTTGAGGTATGTGGCAGATCTGTATGGATGAATCACTGTTCAGACCCTTAGAATTTTGGAACAAAGTTCTGAAGTCCTCTGCAGATAATAATACCCTTTGAGAAACAGCTCTACTTCTGCTATTGAGCCTTAGTGGAGGTTGAGTGTTCAATTATAGACAGCCAAGTTATACTGCAAACTAAGATCCCATCATGATCTCTATATTAGTTCTGACCCATTAAATGATAAAGTTGGGCATGCATAGCAGCACTCCATCATCAAATTGAGGTGGTATATATGTGATTGGGCCCAAGAAGGACCTGAAGGCACAAGTAAATCTCATGAAAAATGAACCAGATACACATGGTTTGCACTCCTGCTACACTGCCTTCTCTCTTCCAGTCTGTACCTGTAGCTTCATGGGGAGTTTGTCTGATCACTTAACAGGGAAAGGAAGACTCAGTTCTGGTTTACAGATGATTCTGCATGATATACAGGCACCACACAAAAGTGGAAAGCTGTGCAACTATAGCCCCTTTTTGGGACATCCCTGAAGGACTTGAAGAAGAGAAATCCTCCCAGGGGGCAGAAGTAGACAGTGTACCTAGTTTTTCACTTTTTGTGAAAAAGGAATTGACCAGGGCAGCAGTTATACCAATGCTTGGGCTGTGGCTCAAAGTTTGACTGAATGGTGAGGGACTAGGAATGAATATTATTGGGAAAAATTAGTGACAAGGAAATTTGGGGGAAGTTATATGTATATATTTATCTAAACAGGAAAAAAATGAAAATGTTTCCTTCACATGTGAACACTTAAAATCGAGTTACCTCAACAGAAGAGAATTTTCAAAATCAAGTGGATAGAATGACCCTTCCTGTGCACACCAGCTAGCCTCTTTCTCTAGGCATTCCTGCCATCTCCCAGTGGGTTTATGATAAAAGTGGCCATAATGGCAGGAATCATGGATATGCCCCTAGTTTCAGAAACATGGAATTCTACTCACATTCTGTCCTGGGTATGATCACTGCTGACTGCCCAATCTTCTAGGGGCAGGACCTAATACTGAGTTCCTGATATGCCACCAATTTCAAGGATGATCAGCTAACTATTATGTAGTAAATTAATTACATTGATTTACTTCCATCATAGAAATAGCAGGATTTTCCTCTTAATGGAATAGACACTTACTCTGGATACTGATTTTCCCTCTTTTCACACAATGAATCTTCCAGACTACCATCTATGGACTTCTGGAATTTCTTACTCACAGCCATAGTATTCCACACAGCATTACTTCTGACCAAGGAATTCACTACAATGCACAAGAAGTACAGCTATGACATATGGTCATGCAATTCACTGGTCTTCCTCTGGTCCACACCATCCTGCATCTGATAATTGCATACAATGATAATAGGGCATTATGAAGACATAGTTGCAATACCAACAAGGTGGAAATATATTGCAGGATTGGGGAAAAGTTATTTAGAATTTTGTACACGCTCTGAATCAATATTCAATATATGGATGCTGTTTGTGCCCTAGCTAAGATCCATGAGTCCTAGCATTAAAAGGTAGAAATGGGAGTGACACAATTACCACCAAGAGTGACCCACTAGCAAACTTTTTGCTTCTTGTTTCTGGAATTCTGGGATCTTATTTCTCCCCTGGCCTAGAGGTCTTAGTTCCAGAGTTTGGATTACTTCTACCAGGACACACAATGATTCAATTCAAGTGGGTGCTAAGACTGCTACCTGACCACTTTTTCTCCTAAGCCTTCTGAATCAACAGGCAAAGAAGTGAGTGACTGTACTGGTGGGAGTGATTGATCCTGACTACCTAGAATAGGACTACTATTAGGTAGATAGTTAGGATTTCTGGCTCTTCTTGGGACAAGGGTTGCCTGTTTTGGTGCTGTTTTAAGCAATTGCTCCACCTGTGAAGAAACACAAGGGTGGGCACTCCATTTTGGTGTGTCCTGCCCTTAATCCTATCTCAAACATCTGCTACACCTGGGGAAGGAGGGAATGCTTTATCAATCTAGGAATTCCCCAGCCCAGGCATAATAACATTTAGAAAGTGACCTAGAGTAACCTAAGGGTAATTAATATGCCATTAGCTTGAATCTACATTCACAGCCCTCCCCAAGTGGGCTTTCATAGAGGGAGCACATATATGCAGATGTAATTTTGAGGACACTTTTTGATCATTTTATAACATTCTACACCTCCCATGAGTCCTCCTCCAGTCTAGGCTAATAAAAGGAAATAATCCAAGGAGTCAGTAATAAGTGAGTGGGTTAATCAGTGAGTAAGTTGTTCTCTCTCTGTCCAATCACAGAGACAGACCCACTTTATTCTATAATAAAGAGCTACTCTTGTGAAAGTTCTCCCTGCCTGTGGTTACTCCATCATATTGGTCTCATTGGAGATTTTTCCAAGAAAGGAGTTGAGGACCGGGATAATAGTCCGTACTTGACACTTTGGTGTGTCTGGTCATTCTTCCACCAAGAACACACCAAGAACTGAGGGCAGACTCCCACCCTGACACTACTACTCCACAATGAAGGTAAGGAGGAGTTTGTCTGTAATATGAGAGATTCCTAGGGTATCTCTTAGTAATATTCTCAGGTTTCAGGGTGAAAATGTCAGTTCTTAGTGAACTCATGGCCAAAGAATGACCAGACACACCAAAGGAAGTCAGGCACAAAAGTGAGGTTTATTGAGGAGAGAACGATAGATTTATAGGCCAAGAGCAGGTTTACAGAGCATGAGACATATGCCACAGATGACTACCATACCCATTTTCACAGCAAAGGGAAAAGCAAAGTAGGGCAAAGAGGGTTGGTTATGGTCTGTGTCCTGTTTTATAGTGCTTGGATTGGGATCTCACTTGTGATTCAGAGGTCACCATGGAACAACTTTGATTGGATAGTTGGAAGTTGCATTAGTATGCATGTGGTTCGTTCCAGGTCAATTTCCAGACTCTATGGTACATATGCTGCTTGGCCCATGGGCTAGAGAGTCCTTTGCATTCTTTTCAGCTGGCACACTAAGTTATGGTTGTCAGATTCATAGGTTATTTCCTCCTCCCCCAGTATGGCAATCACTTGGAAGAGGATTGCACCAAGGCAACAGCACCCACTTTTGTCCCTAGGAGATATGGAGTCCCTCACTGTCTACCTAACATTTTCCCACTCTCTAGTCTAGAGGCCCAAATAATTGGGTAGGGGTGTCAATTCATCTGTCTGCTTCCTGCTGATCAGGGGCCACAATCCCCATTAGGGTGGCCTCTTATAAGTTCTCTGGAAGTCTCTTCAGGGGACTTCAGTATATGTTCTCAGTAGGTTGTTGCAGTTGTATTAATAGGTCTAAGGAGGAGGAGAAAGTAGGTGCCAGTGCTAGCATAGAATGCAGGACAAATTGCAGCTTGATGGCCTCTAGATGGGATGAAATAAATTTAGTTAGAAAATTTATGAGGATTGGTCCCAATATAATAATTCACAGGATGGAAAATAGTACCCCATTACTTGGTAAAGGGAATTACCAAAGACATTCACCAGAGCCTAGAAGTCTTGTCTCATGTATACCAATTGAGACAGTCTCTAGGATTACAACCATGTTGTCCCAAACCTGTACTGACTAGTTAACAGAGAAGCAGAACTGTTCTTTTAGGAACAAAAAAAGCATGTATAAATAAGTGTGAGAAAGACAAGCCAAGGAAGAGAGAGATTGGAAGTATTAGACAAAGTTGAAGCTGAAATAAAGGGAATGGCCCATAATCTTGGGGGCAAATGTTTGTCTTAAATCTTGTGTTCATTTAAGGTTGCCAACCCTAGGAATCTTTCTTTTTTTCTTTTATTGAATATCCAACTTTATTTTCATATGGAATTAGTGTATGAGAGGTTTGACTTTAAATTTTACTTCACAAATTTTGTGCTTCTGATAAATTTTCTAACACTGTTTGAAAGTTCTTTCCACTTATAAAAATTTTAGTTAATTTTTAAAAATATTTTTAGGCAAGGTCTTCTTCTGTTGCCTAGGCTAGAGTGCAGTGGCATGATCATAGCTTACTGCAGCCTGGAACTCTTGGGCTCAAGGGATCCTCCTGCCTCAGCCTCTCAGGTATCTGGGACTACAGGCATGCATCACTATGCATGAGTGTGCATAGTGCTAAAATTTTTATTTTTATTTTTGGAAAGATGAGGTCTTGCTGTGTTGCTCTGGTTGGTCTCAAATTCCTGGCTTCAAGTGATCTTCCTGCCTTGACCTCCCAAAGTACTGAGATATTACAGGTGTGAACCACCATGCCCAGCATCTTCCCATATTTAAAAGTTGCTTTGTCTTTGTTATGACAGTGATTGCAACTGACACTCTCTAGAAATTCTGTTGATTACCTGAGTGGACTTTCCTCTCTACTACTTTTTTAGCAGAATATAATTGACCAATGACTAGAACCTGATACAGCAATATATATGTAATTAATGGGAATAATTCCAATTGTTAAATACATATGTATTTAGAATGACTTACTCCATAAAATTCCAGATTACTAAATAGTTGAAAATTTTCAAATTAAATTTGTGAGTATATGTGTTCTTATTAAGTTATAAATACTGCAAAGAGCAGTGATATTTTCTGCATATTTACATATACACACACATACAAACACACACACAGAAACCTGTCAACTTATTGTCAGGTGGATGAAAAGATAAAGGAGTTAATATTTAACTGACTAACCTTAAAAATTTTAATCAGAGATCAGAATAATCAAAAAGAATGGGTATTTATTTATCAGCATAATGAGAAATAATTCTAATATAAGAATCATTATATCCTGATCTTGAAACCTAGTTTTAAATCATTTAATGTTCTAGTTAACCACAAGCTATTTTATAGTCATTAAACTAAGGTTAATAAAAATAAAATAATTTTAAAAGAACAATTCAGTCTTAAAACTATTTTCCTTATACAGGTGAATTCGTGAAAATATAATATAAAGATTATCCAATAATAGCTGTTCAATTTGAACAAGGCTATTTTGACAGCTTGTACACTCAATCTAATATGATAGTCATTAAATAGCATTTTAACTTTTGTATAAATCATAATGAAGATTATAGAAATCATTTCTCTTTTTCTCTTTCATATTGTAAAAGAAATTGTGATTCTTTGAAAAGTATTAGACTTTCTAAAATAGAAAATAAAAACAACAGCACAGGAATGCCAATAACATAGGTAGCAATTCATTACATTCTCATTAATTTTGGAGACTTCACTGTCCAATCTCAGAAAAGTGTTGTTTATATGAATTTATTTTGAACATAAATGTCAAACAATGGTACATCTGTGTGCTTTTGGCTGAAATGGAAGGACTTGAAACTGAAATTTCCATAATAGTGCCAGAAAATTCCCTATGGGACAAATGGAGGCTATTATACTGGCCATTGTGAATTTGGATGTGTATGAGAAGTTCAGGTTGTCCCAATGTATATTACAGACTTCTGGAATCATAAATGTCATTTCACTGTAGACAATTCTGGTTTTATCAATTGAAATAACACTTTAGGCCACTATTTCCACAAAAGGTAACACTTCTCACATGCTTATGCAAACTTTATATATAAATTTGTTGCTCTGAGTGCTTTCATTAGTATGATCTTGTCTTAGGTAATCAAAACACTATTTGAATATGGCAAAAGTACTAGACTCTCTTTGGGAGCCAACCACAAGTACAGTTGTTTTCCTCATGCAAATTGCAGC
This sequence comes from Lepilemur ruficaudatus, assembly GCA_963574885.1. NCBI lineage: Eukaryota > Metazoa > Chordata > Mammalia > Primates > Lepilemuridae > Lepilemur > Lepilemur ruficaudatus. Next base: position 7,023 of record CAUYRT010003871.1, on the reverse strand, counting down.
TCAAATAGAGACATACACCTAGTTGCCCCATTTTAAGCTGAAATCTGTTGGGAAATATTACTACACCAAGGCCAGAAGAAGAAGCAAATTAAAAACAAAGGCAAGGATCACAGTGGGACATGGCCTAGGTCTGTGCTTCCCATACTGTAATACCTATAAATTTCCTTGAGGTCTGGTCAAAATGCACATCTCGTCTCAGGAGTCTTTATTTCTTACAAAGTGATATGAATCTGTAGACATTTACCACAAATAGAGCCTTCATTATTGGAGGACCTTGATTATCAGAGAGCTTTGATCATTGGAGAAATGATAAATTGAAAGTGTAGCTGGTATGCACAGAGAGAGGCAGGGAAGAGTCAAATGTGTCAGGGAGGCCAGCAGGAGTAGGATGTCAAGGGGCCTTGGAGGGTAGTTCAGAGATTAGTTCTTTACCCTAACATACAGAAAACCTATTGAAAGATTAATAAAAATTCAAAATGGTAGTAAGATGTTCAGATTTTCCTTTAGAGCAATGTGTTAATGAACATTCATTCAGAAATAATATATAATTTACTTAGTATGAATTTATATTTCATATATGAATAGTGACATTTAACTTTCTTAATAGTAAAAGGAATCCTTAAAGACAAAAGAAATTACCTCTACCTGGGTCATAGATGTTAGGTTCATTTTAAAGAAAAGGGCATATTTTTATGATAGACTCATGACTTATCATATTTTCATAGAATCTTGCAAGAAGAACATAAAGAAGTAGGAGAAATATAACATAGATAACACAGGAATCACTGTGAAAACTCTGCAGAAAGGTGAATGAAACAGGATGATATGGAGAGATGGATAATAATATGACACAAAATTAAATTAAATTGAATGCCCCCTTAAATTTTCTGTGACTATGTCCTAACTCATTTTGTTGCCTATCCTTGAGCACAAAATGTCTGCATTGCCACATCTACTATGGCTTGTCTTTTCAATTTTAGCCATTTTAATAGGTTCTGGACTCTCAGTGTGGTTTCAATTTGTATTTTCCTAATATCTAATTATGTCTATCATCTTTATCTGTGCTTGTTCACATATGTATATCTTCTTTAAGGAAGTGTTGTTCAATATAATTGGATCATAAATGTCTCTTGTAATTGAGTTAAGTAGTTAAGTTCTTTATATGTGCTGGATGTAAGCCTTTTACCAGGTATATGATTTGCAAATACTTTCTGAGGGATCTTGATTGCATTTCTCTTCCAGAAGACATTGCTTTCATCCATTAAACTTATGATATTATGCTGATTGAATCTACTGATCAAAAAGTAGCAACTACCTAGATTTATAGGTAAGACAATTTGGTGCCAGCAGTTGGGAAATAAATCCAGCAAACGTTCAGGAGGCTTCTATCTCTGTGGAATTTCTAGATGTCCAGTGTATGCAACATGCTGAGTAACCAGTTGTAAGCTAAAAGATAAGCTATTGCATGTGAGTCTTCCTACAAACAAGAAAGTGGCCAACACCTACTAGGCCTCTTTGGGTTATGGAGACAAAATAACCTCATTTGGGTCTATTACTCTGGCCCATTTACTGAGTGACTTGAAAAGCTGCTAGAGTTTTTATGGAATTCAGAACTCAAGAAAGCTCTACTATAGGTCTAGGCTGCTGTGCAAACTGTTCTTCCTCATGGACCATATGATCCAGTAGATCTATAGATGTTTGACATGGCAATAGCAGATAGAAATGAATTTGTAGCACTTGGCAGGCATATATAGGTCAATGACAGCATAGGCACCTAGAATTTGGGAGCATCACCACGTCATCCTCTACCAGTAATTGTTCCCCTTTTGAAAAACAGTTCTTACTCTGCTCTAGGACTTACTAGACACTGAAGACTACATAATAGTCCATCAAGTTACCATGAGACCTCAAGAGCCCATCATGAGCTGGGTGTCTTCTCACTGATCAACCCAGACATTTATGCATGCATAAAAATTCATCATTGAACAGAAGATATATTTATGCCATCTGGCCTTAGCAAGCCCTGAAAGCGCAAGTACATTACGTGAAGATGTGGCCCAAATGCTCATCGTGCTTAATCCTGCTACATTGCCTTCTCTCTGATAGCCTTCATCTATTGTCTCATGGGGAGTTAAGTGTGATCAGTTGACATTGGACAGAAAATTTGGGCCAGGATGTAGATGGTTCTGCACCATATCCAGACACTGCTGAAAAGTGGAGGGATTGCAGCACTATAGCTTCTTTCTGGGAGATCCCTGAAAAACAGTGGTAAAGTGGAATCTTCCCTAGTGGAAGAATTCCAAAAAAGCACTTAGCTGTCCAATTTTTTTGAGGGCAGAAATGGACAGACATGTGATTATATACCAAGTCATGGGTCATGGCTAATGGCTAGGCTGGATGGTTAGGGACTTGGAAAATTGGTGACAAGGGAATTTGGAAAACGTACTTGCTCTCACTAGAAAAGAATCATGTGGATATTTGCTATAGTTTGAATGTGTCCCCTCCAAAATTCAGTTTTTGAAGCTTAATGGCCCGTCTGATGTTATCAAGTGGTGGGGACTTTTACAAGTCAATACATAATAAGAGCTTCTTTCCATGTGACTAGGCTTATAGCCCTTATAGCAAAGCTTCATGCAGCATTCAGTTTGCTTGCCCTTCTGCCTTTGGCCATGTGAGGACACAGTGTTTCTCACCCTAAGATGAGTGTTCAAGGCATCATCTTGGAAGTATATGCTGGACCCTCATCAGACAACCAAAACAGCCTTCATTTTGAACTTACCAACCTCTAGAACTATAGGAAAATAAATTTCATTTCTTTATAAATTGCCTAGTCTCTAGCATTCTGTTATAGCAGCACAAGCAGTCCAAAACAGAACTTGGTACCAAATTGTGGGGTGCTGATATAACAAATCACTAAAATGTGGAAGTGGCTTTGGAGTTGGGTAATGAGTAGAAACTAGAAAAGTTTTTCAATGAATGCTGGAAAAATCCTAAATGAAGAATTAAGGGTGATTCTGGTGAGGGCTCAGGAGAAGAGATGAACAATAGAAAAAGCATGAATCTTCTTAAAAATTCCATAAGTGATCATGAACAAAATGGTTGTAGAAATGTGGATAACAAAGAATATTCTAATGATGGAAATGAGGAATATTTTATTGAAAATTGAAGGAAAGTCCATCCTTAATATAAAGTGGCAAAAGCTTGCCTAAATTGTTTCTGTGTCCTACGACTTTGTGAAAGGCAGAATTTAAGAGCAACGAACTAGAATATTTGGCAGAAGAAACCTCTATGCAATAGTGTTGAGGGCACTGCATGGCTTCTCTTAATTGCTTACAGTCAAATGCAATTAGAGAGAAACTATTTAAAGATGCAATTAAAAATTAAAAGGGAAGCAGAACATAAAGATTTGGAGAATTCTCAGCCTGGTCATGTATAGAATAAAAATGCTTATTTAGGAGAGAAAACCAATAACGTGGCCAAGTGACCCTTTATTAAGGAGATTAATTTGGTTAGAAGAAAGTTGGGTGTTATTATCAAGACTATGACAGAATGACTGAGAAAACATTTCAGAGATCTTTGAGGCTGCCATGCCCATAAGGGTGCCAGAGTGCCAGGGCCTTGAGGGTAGAATGGTTTCAAAGTAGGGGCCCTGGGCACATGTGAAATCTTGGGGCTCATTTCACAATGGTACCTCTAGTTGCTGCTTCCTGAATTCTGGCACAGTGCTTCTCAGCCATTCTAGATGTTAGGTGGGCCCAGGTACAGCTTGAGCTACTTGCCCAGAGGCACAAGCAGTAACCTTGGCAATGTCCATGTGGTGCTAATTCTGCAGGCATCCAGAGTGCAAGAACTGTGGAGGCATGGCTTCCCCCACCCAGATTTCAAAGGATGCCCAGATAATCTCTGGACCAAGGAGCCCCCACTAGGGCAATTCCCAAGCTATTTGTAGAGGTAGGGCTGCCCCCAAGACCATAGACCTGTATAGCCCCCAGCATGCTATGCTACTCAGGGAGTCCAGGCACTAGACTCTAGCTCATGAGAGATGTGGTATGGGCTGCACTCAGAACAACCATGAGGGTGGCGTTCCTTGAAACCTTAGCGACCCAACACCCACCCACTATTTTTGGAAGATAAGACATGGAGTCAAAGGCTATACCCGAGTTTTAAGCCTCAATGTTGTTTTCCCTGTTGGGTTTTATAATTACTTAAGACTTGTTACCACCCTTTTGTTGTTCTTTTTCTCCTTTTTGGAATAGAAATATCTGTCCTACCATTGTATTTTGAAAGCATGTGGCTTGTTTGATTTCATGCATTTACAGCTAGAAAGCAATTTGCTTCAGAATGAAACATATCTTTGTGTCTCACCCATATCTGATTTATGTGATATCTAGATAAGACTCTAAACTTTAGGCTTTTGAGTTGATGCTGTAATTAGATAAAACTTTGTGGTCTATTGGGATGGAGTGAATGCACTCTGCATCAGAGAAGGACATGAATATTGGGAGGGCTATGGGCAGAATGCCATGGATTGATTGTGTCCCCTCCAAGATTGAAGTGTGAGAACACAGCCAATGTGATGCTATTAAAAAGTGTTGCCTTTAAGAGGTGATTAGGTCATGAGGGACTGAGGCCCTTATAACAGAAACTTCACACAGCATTTGGTTTACCTCCCTTTCTGCTTTCCACCATAGGGGGACACAGCTTTCCTCCTCTCCAGATAATGCAGCAATAAGGGATCTTCTTAGAATCAAGCACCAGTCCCCAGACAATCAAACCTAAAGGCACCTTGATCTTTGAATTTTCAGCCCTAGAACTGTGAAAAAGTAAATTTCTGGGCTTTTTAGTATAAAATACACAATCTGTATTCTTCTAAGAGCATGAATGAGCTAAGACAATGGTTGTACCTCATGTGAATGTTTACCAAAGGGTTATCTCAGCAGAGGGGTGTTTTAGTAATCAAGGATTTTAGTAATAGGATGATCATTCTGTAGATAACCAGTTGGCCTCCAGTGACCATGAAGGTAGAGTTGGAGGTTATGCATGGGCTCAGCAATACGGACTTCCACTTACCAAAGCTGACCTATCTAGGGCCATTGCTAAGTGTCAAATCTAGCAACAGAAGAAACAAATACTGAGACCCCAATAAGTCACCATTGAACTAGGTGACCTGTTGGTTACACTCTACTGCTTTTTGTCATGGTAGTGTTTTGTTTCTAATGCAATAGATACTCTGGATACAAAAATGCCTTCCCTATACACAATGCTTCTGTCAAAGCTAATATCCATGAACTTTCAGAATTTTTTATTAGTTGTTATGGTACTCCACATAGCCTTCCTTCTGATCAAGAAAACTACTTCACAGTAAATAAATTGGAGAATTAGGATCATGTTCATGGAATTCACTGATCTTACCACATTACTTTATTCCCCACTATCTTCAAACAGCCAGTATGATAGAACCATGGAATGAATTTAAGACTCATTTATGGTACCAACTATGTGGCAGTACTTTGCAGGGCTGGAGGAAGAAGCTCCAGAAGGCTGTACATTATCTGAAATAGCTTCAAATATATGGTGCTGTTTCTCTCATAGGCAGGATTCACGGGTCTAGAAATGGAAATGGTCGAACTGAGATTGAGACCACTCACTATGTCTAGTGACCCACTAGCAAAATTTGCTTCTTGTTCCTGCACTTTCATGCTCTGTTGGTCTAAAAGTTTTAGGTCCAAAGGCGGAATGTTTAATGGAATCACTCCATGATTCCATTAAACTGGAAGTTAAGATTGCCAGCTGGCCATTTTGATCTTCTCATCCCTCTGCATGAACAGGCAAAGGAAGAAATGACTGTGCTGATTGGGGTGCTCCTGACTACTAAGGAGAAGTTGGACTACTAATGCATAAAGCAGGTAAAGAAGACTATGTCTGGAATATAGAAGATACATAGGCGATCTCTCAGTGTTACCATGCCCTCTGGTTAAGGTCAATGGAAAACCTCAACAACTCAATCTGTGACGGACAATTAATGACCAAGAATCATCAGGAATAAATGTTTGGGTCACTGCACTAGGGAAGAAACTACCACTACTGAAGTGCTTGCTCTAGGAAAAGAAAATATGGAATGAGTAGTTGACGAAGGTCATAAATACCAGCCTTGAACACAGGACGAGTTACTGAAATGAGGACTTAATTGTCACAAATATTTCCTCCTTCTTTGTAATCAATGTGTGTGTATACATATACATGCACATATATAATATATACATAGCAAATGCCTTTGTTTTCTTTTCTCTCATATTCCTTTATCACATCATGTAGGATGTGTTGACTTTATATCATAGTTTGTTAATATTACATCATAGTACTTCAGTTGCCAGATGTCAAAGAGAAGAGTGAACATTACCTAAAGACTTAATCTCCTCTTCTGAAGAAGGTGTTCATGAGTTGACAGTGATATGCAAGATAATTGTATCATTTAACCAGTAATATGATTGCTTTGTCATTATTTTCAGTCATTAAGTATGGTTCAAGAAGATGTATATGGGTGCCAAGTTGACAATGGGAAGACTTGTGATGGACATTTTTATGTGTCACCTTAACTTGGCCATGGGATGCCCAGATAAACGGTTAGACATTCTTTCTAGATACGTCTTGAGCCTGTATCCAGAAGAAAATCACACTTGAATTGGTGGACTGAGTAAAGTGGATGGTACTCCCCCCAGTGTGGATGGGCTTCATCCAATCCATTGGGGGCCTGAATGAAACAAAAAGGCAGAGGAACTTTGAATTCACTCCTCTCTTCCTGACTTAATAGAGCCTACGGTATTGTTCTGCTTCGGCCCTTGGTGCTTCTAGTTATCAGGCCTAGCTATAAAGCCTATTTAGTTAGAAATCTATACCATGAACTCTATGACTCTCAAATTCTTGCTGTCTTGGGTCTCCAGCATGAAGATTCCAGATGTGGTATTTTTCAGCCTCCATAATAACATGGGCAAATACTTTAAAATAATTTAATATCTTTCAATA